>JAOYSI010000020.1:3340825-3352590 GCA_025775065.1 Hiodon alosoides | reverse complement strand
GTGTAAGGACAGCTCTCACACTCATATACCTCAGGGTTCCCTGGGTAAGGACAACTCATACACTCATATACCTCAGGGTTCCCTGGGTAAGGAACATGCAAGTGCACTCATATACCTCAGGTTCCCTGGGTAAGGACCGCTCTCACACTCGTATACCTCAGGGTTCTCTGTGTAAGGACAGCTCTCACACTCATATACCTCAGGGTTCCCTGGGTAAGGACAACTCATACACTCATATACCTCAGGTTCCCTGGGTAAGGACCTCTCTCACACTCATACCTAAAGGGGTTTCCTGGGTAAGGACCGCTCTCACACTCATTGTTCCTATTTATACAGAACCTACCAGACATAGGATCAAGCCCTTTATTTATTCTAACAAGTGTTTATGTAGAATGCTGGATACAGAAATTTCGAAATGAGACACAACACTCAATTGGAACAAAAAATAAAAACTTTCTCTATTTTCTAAAATCATTTAGAGCTTCCTTCCTGAATGAGTTGTTTTAGTGGAGTTAGCCTGCCCCCTGCTACCTAACAACTGTCTTTCAACTTACAACAGGCAGCAAAAAAAAAAAAAGGCTTTTCACGAAAGCCTCATTCTTAGTAGAAATTCCTGCCTGGAAAATTTTTAAGAAAAAAAGCAATAGCTTACTAACCAAATTTTTTATTTTTTATTATAAATGGGAAAAAATGATATATTTCAGCAGGAAATAAATTATTGCTTTTTGAGTCACCTCGAAAAATGAACGTTTCCTGTTAATTGAAAACATTACTCTGCGACCCATTGAGCAATTAAGTATGTGTCACCAGGCACTGCTGTTTTGTAACTACAGAGGACGTTAACTTGAGGTAGACGGCAATCGTCTCAGTAAACATCTCATATGATTCAGGTGCATGTAAGACCTCACCAAGGAGTGGGAAGGTTTAAAACTTTTAAGAAATGTAATGATACTAACAATTATAGGTTTCAAAGTAAAGCGACATAACAATATCAGATAAATGCTGTTAAATCCAATGAAATGCCTGCTCTCAGGTCCCACTTCACATTTTAAAACAAATAATATTTTAGATTTTTAAATATCCATGCAGGAAATTCTAGCCACGCAAAAAAGGGAGTAGATCAAGGTCACATTAATATAATGATATCAAGAACAACAATGTTCATCTTGCCTATTAAAAGCAGAAAACGAGTGACTTCACCCGTGAGTTCACTTGACTGTGAGTTTGCCCATGAGATTATTTGACTGTGAGTTTGCCCATGAGCTCATTTGACTGAGTTTGCCCATAAGATTATTTGACTGAGTTCACTTGACTGTGAGTTTGCCCATGAGATTATTTGACTGTGAGTTCACTTGAATGTGAGTTTGCCCATGAGATTATTTGACTGTGAATTCACTTGACTGTGAGTTTGCCCATGAGATTATTTGACTGTGAGTTCACTTGACTGTGAGTTTGCCCATTAGATTATTTGACTGTGAGTTCACTTGACTTTGAGCTTGCCCATGAGATTATTTGACTGTGAGTTCTCTTGACTGTGATTTTGCTTAACTGTAAGTTTCTGACTGTCGGCATGCTCTCTTCCACAGACATCCTGTCCAGCCTGAACTCAACGGCGCTCTTCGGGGACCAGGACGCGGTGATGAAGGCCATTCAGGAGGCCCGGAAAATACGGGAGCACGTCCAGAGAGACCGGGGGCACCAGCAGCAGAGCATGGAGGCCAAGCTCTCTGCCCTCAGTGGCCTGGGCCTCAACAGCCTACGAGCCGATAAGGTGAGTCTCCCACCGCTCCCATGTCAGGCTCTCGGGCCTGAACACTAGGGCCTAACACTTTCTCACTCCAGACACCACCGACCACTCTCACGTCAGGCTCTCGGGCCTGAACACTAGGGCCTAACACTCTCTCACTCCAGACACCACCGACCGCTCTCACGCCAGGCTCTCGGGCCTGAACACTAGGGCCTTACACTCTCTCACTCCAGACACCACCGACCGCTCTCACGTCAGGCTCTCAGGCCTGAACACTAGGGCCTTACACTTTCTCACTCCAGACACCACCGACCGAGCCACATGAAACGTGCCAACAGTTTTTTTTCTTACTAGATTCGTTACCTGTGCAGTGTGACACATTCTTTTACTCTCTCACATTCAGACTCACTACATATTCCCACAACTGATTTCATGCATGCTTCCTACACAAGACAGAAACACACACAGTTCTCTCACTCTTTAGTTGACTCACACCTCTGCACTCATGTGCCGTTCTCCCACACAACCACCTCCTTTCCTCTCACCTGGTCGCACGTGGAAACCCGCTGTTTTATCGGTAACCGGCGTTAAGCATAGGGTTGTTCGCAGACTTCAGGGGTTTGTTACAGTGGACGGCACTGAGTTGTGCTGCCTGTCCTCCTGACGGCGATGGAGTGGAGAGATGGGGTTGGGGCCGGTGCGTTTCCTCGCCACGCGGATGCGGACTGCAGGCAAGTCCACCCTTCAGCTACCCCGGGGTGTTTAACGTCCCTGCCCAATTAAAGCAGCTCCAGCTTTCTCTGTCTTTGTATCCGTAGCCCTGCCGCTCACAGGGGGGGTCCCTTTAAAAATATCTTCAGTCGATGAGTCAATCAAGGAGCACCAAGATAAGTAAATAAATAAATGAAACCGCCATCTTCCAAATGATTGATGCTTCAGTGCCAGTTGGCTGTGAGCAGAAGGCAGTAACTGGGAGCCTAGATTCATAAATATTCAATCAGCCTGACACTTTTAACTGACACGCTCAAGTAGGTCACTGTTTATATATAAAAAAGTCTGTGAACGTCTAGTTTGATTTTCTTTTTAATGTCGAATTAGGGCCAGACACTTCTGGAGATGGATACTGTCGTTGTGCATTGAAGCTGAAACAGTGACCGGTATGCTGCCAGTAGTCATACCAGTGCAGGAGGGGCAAGCCACTCAATGCAAAGCCACTGGTCTGAGCGTTCAGTTTCAGGAGCAAAGCGCCATGTTCTGGAGTTCTGAAGGGATTCTTATTAAATGCGACTCCCTGTTTTTTATTTTTTTTACGGTATGTTTGGTGACAATATGCAGAGAAAAAAAAAGTTTTCACCTTTCTCCCTGAGAAAACATTTTCCACACTATGCCTGAGCTCACACTTTTCATGACTCTATCATACATCCCTTATTATTGAAAAGAAATGTACTTTTTTACCTCCTGTGAGGTTCACAGCAATCTGGCATGTGAGCCTGCCTTTAGCACATGGTTGCAAACGCGTGACACCTGTTGGTGTAAGAGGGTGGAGTAACTTGGCTAAATGAGGTCCCACTCTTGCTTGTTTCACTGTCTGTTTGGGAACGAATAGCTGCTTCTCAAAACCCAGGGTGGGTCTGTGGTCGGCGGGGCCCGACAGGACAAGCTGCAACGCATTGGGAATGTATGGGTACAATGCCTTGAAAGAAGTGATTTCAACAGACTGTACACGCCTATGTTTTATTGTTATCACTGGGAATAGTCTGACACGTTTCAATCCCTCTTTTATTTAGCTTAATCTTATGTCCATTCAGTCAATGCTAACCCACTCGAGCAACAATGACTCCTCATTCATTTGTATTACCGAACCCCCGTCGGGGGGGTGATGTGGGAAGGAAAGAGGAGGGGTCGGGCTGGGCAGTGGATCCCCGAACAAGGGGAACAAGGGGCAAGAAACTCAAAAGGCTGACAGCGCAACCCATCACAGGTTAGTGCGGCGATGATAGGAAACCCTGAAGCTTCACCGCGGTGGTCCTTCCCTGGCCATAACGGAACAGATGAAAGCTAATAAAGCCTGAGCAGTCAGCAGTGATGATAGATCAGTGCGTGGAGCTCGGCTAGACAATTTAACATCACTTTTGCTGCGTAGGAGCTCAGCTTACCGTTCGTTTTGCTTGAGTTTTTCTATTTGTTTTACATCTGCTTGAATCAAGGGATGGTACCCTTGATGGATGATTACCTGACCGATGCCTTCACCCAACAAAATGACCAGAAGGGTTGTCACGTTCATCTTAACAGCTTCATTGGAGCACACTCCCTGCTGAGAGAACATCATTTGTTGTTCCGTCAAGGGATAAAAAGACCATTGGACTTTGTCTAATTAAGAAAAACCCCCGCCTTTAACCGTGGTCAGGAACCAGTGCGTTCAGATTAATGAAATCATAAAATGCGATAGGATGGGGAAAAAATTATTATTTTTTTTAACTGTGGAATTTGGTCATGTTACTAAAACTGTGTGGATCAGAAATGGTCACATTGGGAAAACTTCAGTGTTGTTACTGTAAAGTGATTTTTCTGAATGTTCTCCAATGCCTCGTATCCAGTGGGCTGGAGGAGAATGGTAGAATATCAGTATGGCATTGAAGAATAAAGTGCTTAAAACATCAGATTTAAATGTCCCCAGTGCATTCAAAAATTCCAGGGTTTTTATACTGTCCAATCTTTAATTCTAGTTTTAGGATGTCGGTACTTCTGGGAAGTGTCTCACCTGCCGTAAATTCGTTGGGCCCCTCGTGCCCCTTGGTAGCTGATTCCTGGTGCTTGGGAAGTTTTATCACTGTGAAAGATGCATGAGGATCCTGGAAAGGCAACGTGAATGGGATTAAGGAGAAGTTAAACTCATCTACCGAGGCTGTTGGGTGGGATATTAAATATTGATTTACAGTGCAGTAACGGAGCCAGAAAGTGCTGCTTGCAGGCGAATCAGTTCACCTTTTAATGCAGAGGGCTGTTGTGGAGCACAGTGGCTTGGTCTAGATCCTGAGCTTGTGGTCGCTCCTCTTGTTTTGTAATACATATCACATTTATGTTTCCTGTCCTCCTGGAGCCCACATACTGTTTTTGAGTTGAGGATTTTGAATACATTTCCTTGTTGTCTTCATCAGTTAGTCCATGCAGCTTCAGTAAAACCACATCCATTATTATGGGTCAACTTATTTTAAAGGTAGGATGTATGTACAGTGCATAGAGATGACTTTCTAGCTCTACCCTTATCTAGGTCAATCTATTGGGCCAATTGCAGTGAACAATCTGAACCGTTTAACACAGGTTTAAACCCGGATTAAATAATTGCAGCACTTGGCAGGATAGGTTTGCCTGCGTGTTAAACTTATTCTCTATATCTAAATGTAACTCAACTGTCCATGTGGGTTTCTTCTCTATACTCTAATTTCCACCTACTGTCCAAAGACTTTTGAGTAAAGTGTATTGGTGAAATTGTCCCTATGTGAGAGTTTTCTGTGTGTCCCCGGCCCTGTGATGGATTGATGTCCCTGGGTATTCCCTGCCTAATGATGGGTGAATGTTTGGATGAATTTAGGTTAAGTCCCATAATTTACACTAAGCATTTTGTCCTTTTGCACAGCTAATATTTACTTGAGGCAATCTAGGTTAAGTCCCATAGTGTACAGTTTGCATTTTATCCTTTAGCACCGCTAATATTAATTGAGATAATCTAGGTTAAGTCAGATAGTTTACGCGTGGTCGTTTATCCTTTAGCACCGCTAATATTAACTGAGATAATCTAGGTTCAGTTCCTTCCTCAAGGGTAGAACAGCACTGCTGGGATTTGAAATGGCATCTTTTTGTTCGCAAGGCTGATAACTTAAGCCAGAGGCAAATGCACACCATACTTAAAGGCACATTGCATCCCAGATCTGGACCAGCAGCTCTTGGGTCCAGGGTTGAGTAGTCAAGTCATTGCTGAAAGGTGCTGACAGTTCATAATTTATGTTGTATATCTTGTAGTGCTAGCGCTGAGTACCATTCCTGTGGTCTGTCACGCGCCGTTGTGCATCACTGGAGTGGGGTTGCCCAGCACTCTGGAAAATATCAGCTGTTAATTTTGTTCTTTCTCTCGTGCCCCGTCTTTGTTCAATTGATGCGCTGGTCCAATGGAGAACTTTGTGTGGCTGATCAAAAGGTGCAAAATCAAGTGCAATCCGCGCATTCGAGATCACACGCTCGGAAGGGCTTCAGTCGGCTTCGTGCAGACAGGCCTAGGGTCCCTACTGCCGACCCACGATTACCTCTGTGTAAAAGCCCTTTTCTGAAGACGGCCCACACAAAGCGCTTGAGCATAATCTAGTCTGGTCTTTAGCCCTGAAAGTAATTATCTGCTCCTTTTTTCACCACTCTCTTAGAAATAGCCAACCAAGCCTTTTTTTTGGCCGCTGTGCAATATCTTGGCATACATCGGGCTTAGCTGTCCAAATATGATTATGTTTCCCTCTCAGTCGCCGCCCGCAGCCAGCAAGTGGCATTGTTGAGTGTTGCCGGCATTAACTCCTTTCCAATTGTTCCCGTCTGCCAGGGAAATAAAAATAGCCTCGGTTTCTGTGTGCGGGTGTGTGTCTGCATGCGTGTGCCAGACGGGGGTCTGTGCGGGTGTGTGTCTGCATGCGTGTGCCAGACGGGGGTCTGCGCGCGTGTGTGTGTCTGCATGCGTGTGCCAGACGGGGGTCTGCGTGGGTGTGTGTCTGCATGCGTGTGCCAGACCGGGGTCTGAATTGATGCCTGCGATCAAAGGACAAGGAGGCCTCATCCCCCGTGAGGGGCCGGGCGGTTTTCCCCCGCCGCAGGGAGGAATCATGAATCACAGGAGCCTTGCGGCCGTTCAGAAGTCTCCCTGGCACCTCCCGTCGGTGCGGTTCCGCCGAGTCTTCTTCTGTTCCAGTCAGGTTTGCCGTGACCGACCGGCGGGCTGCAGGCTGTTTTTCATTACTGCCGCTGTCGTTATTGTACGTGGAAGGCCCAATGTGGGAGTTTAACTGTTCCTAGAGGGCTTCGTAAACAGTTCAGGGTCATCCGGAGCGGGACCCCTCATAAAGAAATCTAATGACCTAATGATCTGCTCAGAATGAAAGCTGCACAAGCAGCTCAGCATTGACAGAACAGGAGAGGGGTTCCTGTTCCGCTGATGGGTTCATCTCTTGCTGTTTTTTCCCCCAAATGAATCTATAACTACTTATATTTGAGAAGTCTTAGCCCACTGATATTTAAAGACCTTAATCATAAAAAAAAACAAAAAAAAACAAATGTAGCTACCAAGTTGGCAGCATGCCCAGAACTGGTATACCGCTTACAAGGTGCTGGAAATGAACTTCAGTTAATTGAAATGTAGCCCTTACTCTTGCGAGACAGACATTAGCCCTGATTTTTCTCCTGGATGATGCAGAGACGAGCCGCCTGTTTGAGGGTTAATGGGAGGACCGCGTGGCTGTTGATTTCACCACTGACCTTGTGCAGGAAGCCTGATTACGAATGTAGGACTGGAGACCACATGAAAGCGGGCCCTAGCTTACCACACAACTGGATATACTTAAGACTGAACGCTTCATAACTCCGACTACTGGAAAACTGCAAAATGATAAGTAGCGTTGCGATTGGTTACGCTGGGATGAGAAACAGATGTATCAGAAGGGATGTTGCGCTTAACGCTGAGGCACAGTGATTGTCTGTTCGGCATGGCAACCGCATATCACCGGGATGCTCATGTCCAACTCCTGGCCCAAAACCAGGGCATACGAGACTGAACAGTTTCATTCTTGTGTATCAGTAGCGACTGTGGCTTACAGGGGTGAATCAGAACGGGGAAAGGAGGAAAGCATTGCAGTAATATGAGAAACTATACGAAAGTGAGAGGGAACAGAGGGGGCCCAAGCACTGAGCCCCGGGGTACACCTGTTGAGAGATTCAGTGGATGTAGAAGGGTCAAGACTTTCTTCATACTGCTGATTTAGGGAAGGCATGAAAACCCAATGGCGTTTTCAGTGCAGTATCAGGTTTTTTCATTCTGCATTGTTGGCTGTGTAAGGGCTTTCATGCATCTGGTCTCAATGAACTTACACAACACTCTACTGTTGTTAACACCTGTATTCCCTGTTCATAGCAGTTTACAGACTGGCCATTATGTAATAAAATAGTGAGATGCTATTTTTCTGTAAAACAGCACATAATAAGTACATAGATTACATTTTGTATAATCAACAAGATGTCTAACAGTTATTGTCTTTTAACGATTTGAACAGACTGTGTATACAGCTTTTGTCCATATTGACTTAATTTATGTAGGAGAGAGTGAGGCAAGGGTACCATGGTATGTGTGTGTGTGTGTGTGGGGGGGGGTGGTACAGGATAGCCAGCAGCAACACAATACAGAGGAACACTTCAACCCCTGCGTCCCAAAATATGTCCTGTGGGCTGAACAGCAGTCCTGCAGCACATGTTCTGTGGCTTGTGTGATTAAAGGCCTCTCTAAATGGTGGGCATTGGCTCTCCCTGGCTGCGGATTAAAAGTTAATAGGTTCCACCGGCGCAGCCGCTGGCTTCCATGACGTTACTTCACCGTACAGCCCTGCTCTGTTCAACAGAATGCCTTTGTGACCAAATTTGAGACCAGAAGAAAAAAGAGGAGTGAAGAGTGGATCAGATTATTGTGGGTACCTTTTTTCCACTTCAGCTTGCAGTGCGCCTCTGTAATTTTAGATGCGGGACATGCATGCTGAACTTATTTAAGAGAGTGGGCATCGGCTAATCAGAGGCTGTAGACAGGGTGGAACCGAGTGTGGTATGAAAATCTGTGCGTTTCCATTCTGTCTGCCTCTCTCACCTTCACTCCACTCGGTTTTCTCTCTCCCTCCACCCGTGTGGTGACTGGAGACGACGGCCATACCCCCTGCCTCGCGCGTTCTACAAATCACCCATGGCAGGTCTTCACCAAAAAAGATGATGGCCAGCAAGTGCTGCTTGGATGGCCAATGTCCCAGCATGTGCTGCCTGGATGGCCAATGTCCCAGCATGCCGTACATCTTTTGCTGCTCCTTTGGTGCAGAGCGATTGGTGAAACTTTAATGATGCCATGAAATAATAAAAATGATGTCATTAATTTATCACAGCATTGGTTGTTGGGGTTGTACAGCAATATAAGGTCATAGAATATTTTCGTGCCAAAAATTATTTTGAAATAATTAATCGGTGCATGTATAATTTGAATCCTCAGAAATATAACATGTAGTTTACAAGCCAATCTAATGTAATTTCCTTCATTGTGCACTGCTGTGAATGTGATTTGATTTGAGGTTCATGGTCAGAACCACATTGAACCATACTCCTATAACGTGATGGAAAGAGGGGGAAACTGAGGCAGACACATTTGACAACCAATTTATGATGTCACTAAGGTCAAAGAGATCAATCTTGATACTTAGATATAAATTCCGTGATTCTGTGAATATATGCTTTATGATAGTAAAAATATGGTCTGTATTTATTTACAAAAAAGTAAGGGTGACATGTCGATTGTTAAAATGATGGTTTGTCTTACTTGCGGAACTCAGAGCAGTGGAAATACGGACGTTATCTGTGATGAAGGGCTCCTGTGTTGAGCAGTGTGCCTAATTATCGTGAGTTTATTAGGGGTCTGGTGGGCCCACAGGCGGAGAACCACGCCCATTGGTCATCTGTTAGTGGCACATCAGAATCATTCAGATGGCCTTAGCACATGTCTTCCATGAAGGGGGCTGCTAAACTGGCAAATCTTTCATTGTGTGTCCCTCTTTAATAGTAAGGAGACAATAAAATAAAATAAAAAAACAGTCTTTTCTGTGTCTCTGGAGGATGTAAAAGTGTTGATGTTGGAGTCCAACCCAAGGGTTTAGGAGAGGGAGAAGGAGAAGGAGAGGGAGAAGGAGAAGAAGAAAGAGGCGACTAGGAGCAGGCCTCTGGTGGAGAGACAGGTTTTCACACAAATGATCCCTGAAATGCTCTGAAACCTACACTTTCAGTATCTTTTAGCGAAACGTGGCACTTTGTGTGTGTGTGTGTGTGTGGGGGGGGGGGGGTTGTTGTATCATGCGACTCAAAGTATCCATCCCCACTTCAGCCTTTACAGAAGATGAGGGTGGGTAACGCAAGTGCATTTACTGCAGAACTAGGTCATTTAACAATAGAGCGAGCAGCAGCCAGTGTGTTTCTCCTCCTGCATAATACATAAAGCGTAATGTTCAGCAACTATTCAGCGCCCCAAAGCTGGTACTTTATTCTGTAAATGCACACAGACATGACATTTAATATTGTTGCGGAGCGCTGAGTGACAGGATTTCATTGTATGTCAAGTACGACTCGATGCCGCGTTAAATCTGAGCTGAAAGCAGCTTGACAAAAGGGAACACACGGAGTGTTCCTTAAAACGCAGAGCCGGAATAAATCATAGGCGCTGAGCGCTGAGTCCTCCAGAGGAAGGACGCGCAGACGAGATTATAGGGAAACCTGAGAGCATGCAGGAAGACCCCAGCCCCCTCACATTTGGGGATCCCCCTCTGTGCGGGACCAGCTGTGTTTCCCTCCCCTTATCATTTTAGCGGTGCGGTAGTCTCCCTGTACGCCCTTACAGGGTGCACTCGCCCAAAGCTGCTGTTTAAACACGCTTGGGGTGATGAGGATGCAACTGAGCGGTCGCAGCATATTGTGGTAATGCAGACTGTAAGTGACCCTGTGTGACCGACATGATGATCGATCAGTGTCTCCCCCCCCAGGAGAGAGCGCACTTTGACAGCCTTGGCCACCATCTGGGAAAGCTGGGTGAAGACGGCAAGATGGGCCACAGGGTCATTGACCTCACCAGGCACGAAGACATCGACGGTAAGTTTAACACTGTTCACCCCAGCAGACTGTCAGCCCGCTCTCCATGTTTGGAAGCATAGATCACTGCTATGATTGGATCTGTCTGGATTTAGTCTAAAGCTAGTCATTGATTTGTTTGTTTGTTTAGCAGGTTAAGCAAGCCAATCTTAGAGTGAGCTTTGGTCAACGTGATGGAGATGGAGAGTTAAAACCTCAGAGTCGTAACCTTTTTGGTTATGTGGCGTCGGATGCAACTTAACTCCCGTCATTTGTCCAATCTGACTAATTTGACAGCTGCTACAAAAGACATTGCCATCCATCTCATGCCAATTTCATTTTTAATTGCTTATATGGTTAATACATAATACCTTCCCTCCCTGCTCCACAAACCACCAGTAGCTGTAGAGTTTAACTAAGAAATGCTAAGCATTTTCTGCTTTTATACAAAATCTACTTCAATGCCATGAATAGTACTACCGTAATGACATCTTTTTATTTCTGAATATAATTTTTTATGGATAGCATTATATCCACCATTTTTCATCTCTGTCCAGTGAGTAAAATCCTCTGAGAAATCAGCTCTCACATGCAGGTTTTGTATGGAAATCGCCCAATTGTGCGCCGAGCGCTGCATCACTAAGTGCCGTTTTTAAGGCTGTCGAAAATCCCCGGTTTTCACAAGTGCGGCAGTAGACTACAGAACCGGAGTACAAGGCTGGATCTCTTCCAGCGCTGGGCACCGCCAGTACGGTGCATGCCAGGGGGCCTTCGCTGGGAGGAGCCACAGCAAAACGTCATGCCCACTTTGTGTCCCTGACGGACAGTGGGAAAGAGTGCCTGTGTGCACTAACGCTTGTTGAAGGCAAATATTTTCAGTGGTTTCCATGGAACCACGCTGCCGGTGCTGGGGAGAATTTCATGGCACTCGCTCTGAAGCGGCGACGAGGGTGTTGGGGAAGGGATTTCTCCAGAGAACGCCAGAACTCTGTGTTTTGATGAGACTCTTTCTCTTCAGATCAAGTCAAACAGGAGCAAAATTAAAATAAAATAATAATAATAATAATAATAATAATAATAGCACCCTTTTAAAGCCACACAAGGCCGTTGGTATTTAGATTTATTC
>JAOYSI010000020.1:3321625-3340725 GCA_025775065.1 Hiodon alosoides | reverse complement strand
AATAATAATAATAATAATAATAATAATAATAGCACCCTTTTAAAGCCACACAAGGCCGTTGGTATTTAGATTTATTCATCACCACATGTGCACAAGACTGTAGGTTTCCCCGGGATGGTACACAGCGAGGTATAGCAGCAACGTTGGCAGCTAGCTACAGCTCAAAGAAAAAGCAGTATTTTGACACATCTGAAATCCCGAATGGGGTGGATAAAAGGTTGTTTTTTTTTTTTGTCCCGACCTGTCACGACGCGTCATCTCACACGGCTGCGGAGCAGGAGTGAAGCAGCATTACTGACTGCCTGACTCCAGCAACGCATCAGGTCTCTTTTGCTAACATTTGTAAAGCACGCTGCGGCCAAATCTGAAGACGAGAAATTAAGCTGCCAACGATATAACTAGGGGCCATGGGAAATGGATGCTGGGAAAGGGGCTATATAGGATTTCATTAATTTTGCAGAAGCCACATGCATCAGCGCACCGCAAAGTCATTGGGTCTCTTTAGGCCTGAATGAAAAGTACCAGCAGATTCCACTGGAGGGGCTGGGTATGGGGCCTTTGTTCAATGACATGTGGCGCTTTGTGAGTCACGAGCCAATAGTGTCGCACTTTCGTGTGTTCCGACTCCGCTCGCCATGACAAAATGGGCTTCCAGAGGTCTAAATAGGGACAAGACAATATCAGTTTAATAAATGAGGCAGAGGGATTATAGTAAAAATTATAATTATAATAATTATTATGAATTTGGTTCTGTGGGATTGTTAGGAAATAGTTATGAGGTCATACTCATGGGAAAGTTTTGCAGAGTGCTGGCCGTGAAGTTTTATAGTTAAGCTGGCTTGAAGCATGATGCATGGAACAGCCCAAATGTTCTCCGGCGCAGCAGCACCCTGGGAAAATTGGGAACCAAAATATTACATTGTAAGAAATATTGCATTAATTAAAATATGACTTAAAAAAAATCAATTACTTCACTGTTTGAACACGGCAATAGTGAATTGCTACTGGCCTAAATGGTTGTAGCACAAAAATATGCCCTAATGGATTGAGTGTTTCTGGATTCCTTTTCAGAAGAACCCTGACACTTTTTGCTGATGGTTCGACAACTAAAACTAGCCTCTGGGTAGCCGACAAAAGCAAGTTTAACATCCATGCATATATTCACAGAGAAGAGTTTGGTGAAGAAGATTAAGGCGTGATGGCTTGTAATCAGACTACTGAGGGGTGTGTGATCTATACCACGGCTTCTCCAGCCCTGGAAAACGGGGTCCTGTGTTCAGCGGCACAGAGAGGCGCTCGGTTTCTGGCACAGAGAGGGGTCCCTCGCGGCCCAAGCGCTCCTTATCCGAGCAGATTTCTGCATGACAGGGGCGCACTCGTTGATCAAAGAGGGCACACTGTACGACGGAAGGGGACTTGGCACGCTTGACCCCCCCCCACCCTGGCACACTCCGCCTCCTGTACCGGGCTGTGCCTGGGATTGGGCATGAGCCCTCCTTAAGGCTACTCCGTTATACTGTACTTCGGACCTCACAAGCTCCATTTAGCGACCCGCCCGTCACGCATCCGGAGTGCTTTCGACTTTGCTAAACATCTGCGTTTATTCACACACTCGCTCTTAACTGGTTGCATCCAAAAATGCCAATCATAGAAATATCAATTCATATCAAACTATCGTTTGTTGGTCTAGCTTCTCTTCTTACGGAAAAGTGGCTGTCACTCTGAGTGCGCAAGGCAGGGTTCTGACAGCTGTCAGCTGCTAGCTATTAAGGCAGGCTCTTCCCATCGAGATGAAGCGACTGAGGACCACCCAAGCCCTCTAAATATGGCAGAGGCCGGTGGGAGTGGTGGTGGGGGGTGAAGGGGGTGCTGTTGACGGACACATGTGCGTTGGCTGGCTGTTGCTCATGAGTCACAATGTCTAAAACATCAGTCATACACTGAACTGAGTTCAAAGCCTTTGTCTGTTTAGTCCCTAACAGTAGGGATGACAGACCATAGAAGGAGACTGCTGAATGCCTTTTAGCTTCCTCCACTTAGGAGAATACAATAAGAAATGCACCTAGGGACAAATGAAATAAAACAGTCTCTATAGCTACTCACCCCTGTGGCTGAGGCCTCCCTGATGAGTCCGGGCGGCGTGTTGCGTTTCCATCCCGGTGATTTTGTTTGTGCGCGCGTGCTAGTTTACAAACGGCTGAATCAGTGTCAGCGCGGAAGTAATGGCACATGTCAGGGAGGAAACGTAAATCAGAGCGAGCCGGCGGCGCCCCCCCACCCCCACCCCAGGCATAATGGATGCCATCATCTGGCCCGGTAGTCAGCAAATCTCCCCGCCATGATGGATACCATCGGCCCCGTGCGGCCGCTGCTTGCTAAATGAAATGAACGCACTGTGGGGGGTGGTGGCAGCCGGGGTAGCGTGTTATCATCCCGCGTTCTGGGCAACCCGGGACGAAGTGAGTGGCTTGGGGGTGGGGGGCCTTCACCGACCACGGGGTGCAGTCTGTTCCTGTCCCAGGACAGCCAGCGCCGTGTGTTCATGTGACGTTTCACTTATGCAGAGACTGATTTGGGGTAAAACGCTAAGGAAATCTCCGAGGGATGGTATCAGTTACAGCGTCTAACACCGACCCGCATGCAACTTTAAGCCAGCCGTATTGCGTTTTTAAATCGCAGTGTTTATTGAAATGACTAGTCACTTCTGGCTCCTGCGATGCGTCTCCCCGGTATCTCAAAGTGTGGTGATCAAATGACTTGCCAGGGTGTTGCAACGAGAGGTATTTTACCGATGGGCTGCGCTAAGCCTGCCGCCACGGGGGTCCAGCAAGTGTGCCAGCGGGTGTACAATGGCAAGCCATTCCCCCCGCCATGCGCGCCTGCGGGTGGGGCACACTAACGAGTAGATAGTGCCAGCATCCTCGATAAAGAGCCTTCACGGATCATAAGCATGCTGTGTTGGTCGTCGCACATGAACTGGCCAGGGGAGATTTGCCCCCGCCCAGCACGCCTCTGTCCTCGCTCTGCCCAGCAGGGTCAGGGGAGCAGCCTTGTGACGGACAGAGAGACACCACGCAGAGCTTTCACTCCTCTCTGTCCTGCTGGAACTCCTCCGCACAGGCAACGTCTGCTACAGTAGGGGAAGGCTGGAAAAGAGCGCTTAAACTCGCGGTCTCCCTCTGTCTGATTGGTTTTTGTCGATAACTGGTAACGGATATAAATCCAGGTGAGTTTCAGAGTGATGAAGATGAAGACTCTCGTACGGAATGCTTCTTTTGTTTTCGCTCCAAAGTCATGAACAGGTTTCATTTTCAAATGAAGTTGATGCCCACAAGCTATTCACCTGTAGTTTACTGTTGCGCACGAAACATTCTGATTTTAAATGACCTTATTGAAGCAAGAGGCTGTAACACTATGAGTCCACACTATCTTGTTTCTCTGCTTAAAACTGAGAAAATGTTTGCCCGGGAGTTTAGCCAAGTCCCCTTTTTTCCTTGTATGAAAGACTTAAAGACCATATTTGTTATTTAGGCTGGCAGTCTCATGTGTGTTACTGTAACTGCAAATGTCCAATTGAAATATGAAATATGTGAGGCTGAGTGGTGAATTGTGATGCCTGAATAGACCCTGGCAAAATATTTAACAGCCCTCTAAGTGAAGGTCCCCTTCATTTGGCTTGCATGGCTTTAAGGGTTGGCTTACTGACTTCTTCACAATGAACCTCTGTTCCGCAGTAAGACATTGCAGGCGTTCGTTTCATCATTGCAATTTGAAAAGGAAGCATGACTAATGTTTAGTTTTAATTCTCTAGTGACCAGCCACTATATTTATAATGAAGAGAGTACAACAAGATTGATTAGCTGTTGCGTTTGATATAATAATAAAACTGATGCCTACAATTTTAGGTATCCTATTACCTCCAATGGTAGATGCGGACTCCCAGTGTCCTATTAACAATAGGTCTAGCGGAGAGTAAAGCCATCCAGCAGATAAACTGAGACTGCCGCTTGGTGTCGATTCCCTCTCCCACTTCTACGGTGTTCCCAAAGCCGCTGCAGATAAACAGCGGCGATGTTATTGTTGGCTGACAGGGGGCGCCAGCTCCGCCGAGGCACGGGTCTACAGGGAAGCCCGGGGAAGGAACAGCAGCGAGCCCCACATCAAGCGGCCCATGAACGCCTTCATGGTCTGGGCCAAAGACGAGCGCCGGAAAATCCTCCAGGCCTTCCCGGACATGCACAACTCCAACATCAGCAAAATCCTCGGTAAGGCCACCGTCGCTCTGGCTCAGCCTGTACAAGATGGGATGAGAGGGATTTCAGCCAAGACAGGGAATAGCAGGCTTATGTGTAAGCTTCTTATCCAGACGGACTTGCATGACTTATAATCAGTGCGTTTATATGGCTGGATTTCTACTGAAACAATTCAGGTGAAGCGCTTTGTTCACCTATTGGTTACATGAGGGTAAACCAGCCCGCTGCACAGCTGCACAGTTAATCTACAGCTTAATCTACAGGAGACACAGGTGGTTAGATCAATGTCGCAGACACGTGTTACGCAGGTACAACAGCACAAATAATCTATCACAACCACGATATGTACTAATCAGAAAAAATCTATGCTGTACGCAAGAAATGCAGGTAAAAAATCTGATGTGAAATGGATCAAGGCAATATTACATAGATAAAACTATGTGTGTATATATACACACACACACACACACACACACACACATTTTTAGATGATTTATATATTCATGTATTTAAAAAAATCTGTAGCACCCATATTTAAAATATTTTATTTTAAAATGGATTATATACCATAATTTATTTTTTTACAGTAATAACTAGCATTACAATGCCAATAAACTTATTTTCTAACAGTAGTATTACACTCAATCTTTCACAGCTAAAGGGATTCGTGTGGCATTTTTCAAAAAAATGAAATTATAGGACTAAAAAAACGGATGCTTTGTTCGGTTCAAGAATGAACACCAAACAGCAAATATACCAAATGAATAACATTTTCTATAAATGAAATATTAGATATGTTTCATTTTTATATAAATTAATACCTGGCTAATTAAAAATAAACAGAGTGTACCACAGCATTGTTAAGTATTTAAACTGAAATAGTAATTGGAGCAAATATTGAAATTTTCGGCTAATCCAAAATAATTTTGTTTCTTGTTATTCATCTCTGATGTATCAGATCAATCATAAAAAGCTGTCCATATTGCCTGGACTGTCCAATTTTGATAAAGATGCTAAAATGAGACTGGTAGTCGCTCAGCCAAACCAAAGTCAGAAGGTTAAACTACTTGTCCTCAAGCACTGTTTGTTATGAAAAAATGCCACGGCTCAACTGGGCTCTCGCTATGCTTCCATAGATGACTGCATGACTGTGGATTTCAACGTATTTAATGGCTGCTCGTTACTGGTAATGCCCGTTTGAAATGTGGTTAAGTGTTAGTTTTGTCTGAGCTATTATATGAAAATGACACCACTAGACCACGAGACCACGAGACGAGGGTTTAAACTATGTGAAAAATGGAGACGCCATTGTTCATCCCATGTGCTCTGTGCTGATATTACTCAGTGCACTTGTGTATCTTGTGATTAGTGTTTTCCATATCCAAACAAACCGATACAATTATTTCTTTGCACTAATGTGTCATCTGTTTCAATATGTTTAAATATTATTATACACAGCAGTTATACAAGGTCCCATCTGCTCCTGTTAACAATTCAGCCAAATTAGATGAAGAAATCCAAATGAAGTGCTCATTACCCATTAGCTCAACAATGCAAAAACGTAATGATTGAATTATAGCGCTGGGCTGCGAGCAAATTCAAAACATTCTGCTTCAAATGAACCGAGTCGGTCCGAGCTGGCTGCATCCTCAGGCGCGCTCCCTCCCTGGCCCCCGTCTGCAGGCTCGCGCTGGAAGTCCATGACCAACCAGGAGAAGCAGCCCTACTACGAGGAGCAGGCCCGCCTTAGCAAGATCCACCTGGAGAAGTACCCCAACTACAAGTACAAGCCCCGGCCCAAGCGCACCTGCATCATCGACGGGAAGAAGCTTCGCATCGGCGAGTACAAGCAGATGATGCGCTCTCGCAGACAGGAGATGCGGCAGTTCTTCACCGTGGGGTGAGTGTGTGCGCCCGCCGGGCTTTGGGGTCGCTGTACGGGGCGGGGCGGCCCGCAAAAAACCCTCCGCCTCAGTGGGTTGTTTCTGAACGAATTCGGGTAGGCACCATGCACGTAGATTCCGTTTTCCCTGTTTTAAATGGCCTGACTGAGGCTGCACGTGCTGAAGCTATTTAGATGGCCATTCATCTGCCGATGCTTAACGCAGCGGCCTCCTGGCACTGTGCAAATGGAGCTGCTTTCCCTGCGACCGGTGGGTGGGCGTACTTCGCCACTGAAGCAGCTGCCTGTGGACATCACCCGCGGAGCCCCTCACCCTGCCAGGAACCCCAGCACATTCATACAGTGGCTCATTAGGGTGCTTCTCCTACGATATACGGTGTTCCAGCACCCCTCTAACCAACAGCCTATTAGACAATAATGGATCACCCTTTCTCATAAGCAATTGCTATTCTCTCATGATGGGTAGGGACAACGGTAGGTGATGAATGGTGGCAGTGATATTTTAAATAAAAACCATTTGTGGAGTGTTAAAATGAATTCTCCACTTGATTGAAATACTAATTGTACAGCCTCAGACTCAATACTTGTAATATATTAAATTATGAAAATTGCACCCTGCGGGCTGAGAAGCTGGATTGGAAGCTGAAGAAATTGCAGACATTATTATAGGATATAAAATCTAAGTATTGGTGTATTAAAAGGCTGTGGGGCAGACGTGTCTGGTTTTTCTCCATCACTTTGCGGGCTCAATAAGGAAAATGGCTTTTTACCAGTGAGAGAGACAGACGCAGGAGTCAGACCATGAGAGCTATAGACTCATAATAAATGTTAAATTAATAAAAAATATATTTTTAAGCTTGTCATAAGTTAAGAGCTCCATGCAGTTTAATCTACGAAAATGCTGTTGGAACCATTTCTGCAGCAGGCTCATAGCTGTGAATACAGCTAGAACTATCTCGGTTAATATACTTAGAGAAGTCTAAGGTTAACTGGACTGTTGGTGTTTGTTCTGTCATATATCTAACCTATCATGTTTATCCTTACCCGAAAAGCTTAGAAGCATCCATTTCATGAGTTGAAGCCGGGTGGAGGAAGAGGTGGAGGTCAGTTTCACGCTGAAAAGATAGAAATCTGAAACCATAATAAGGCTTGAGGCTGGTCAGCCGAAACTTTGTTCTTTAATCATTTCTTCTCAGCGTGAAACTAAACACAATCTCTTCCATTCCATGAGTATACAAGCCTGCAGTTGGACATTGCTTGGAGTTTGAGACAGTGAGAATTAAAGGAAAGGTGCGCCATAGTGAATTCAGTCTGTACAAACATACCATGAATGGTCAGCCCATATAACTGTCGTGGAAGCTCCCAGGCCGTTTTCCTGCCCCTAACCCCCTCCGTGTCACTTGCCACCCCGTCCCACAGACAGCAGACGCAGATGCCCATCAGCACCAGTGCGGGCATGGTCTACCCAGGCGCCATCACCATGGCCCCCGCTACGCCCTCTCCGCACATGGCCTCCGACTGCTCCAGTGCCTCGGTCAGCCCCGAGCCCGCCGTGCCCGTCATCCAAAGCGCCTACAGCCTGAAGGTGGAGCCCAGCGAGCCGGTCAACGGCGAGGACGACATGGACATGTACGAGGACTTTGAGGAGGAGCCCAAGTCGGACTACAGCAGCGACAACGAAGTGCAGCAGGCAGTGGGCGCCAACTGAGGCCGTCCCCAACTCGGCAGGCGATCCACGCACGCGTGCTGGGTAGAAGGTGGGGGTGAGTGGCAGGGTTACTGAGGTGAAGTGGAAGCAATGGGACAAATATAAAGAACAAACCTATTTCTGAACTGACATGTTCTTCTGAACTGAAATGTTCTTCTGAACTTGCATGTTTGACGCCCACAGATTGAACAAAAATTTGTCTTAAATGTTTTTTTGTGTGTGAAACAGTTTGATGGGTTTAAGTTGTTTTTCTTCAATTCATTTTTTTTTTTGTCGTTGTTGTTGGTTTTGTTTTAATCACAGACATTTTACACAGTTAGGTTATTGCCTATAAAACTTTGGATGTCAGGACTTGAAATTTAACATTTAATATAGCTCTCATGGTCTTACTTTTTAATATGAATATATACTTATATATATATTTTTTCTTTTGAATGAGTTTAATAGCTTACATTACTGTTTTATGATGGGGGGATCTATTTCACTCAGGTATGCTGTGCAGCCAACAGCTTGTGAATGTTTTTTTGGGTTTTTTTTTTAATCTGAACTATTTAAAAGTGGATTACACACGATGAAAAAAAAAATTAGAAATTTCTTATAAAGATAAAACATACAAGCAGTCCACAAGTGTGTTAATGAGCACAGAGGGAAAGCACCAGACTCCCTGAACATTGTTATAATTATAATCATATCATTATTGTAATTGTTCATTATGACATTCTTTTTCATATTGTACAGTTTTAACCCCAGGCGTGCCAAACTTTTCATACACTTCTTTTGCATATATCATGAATTTTTAAGTCTTAAGGGAGACACTGCTAGAGTCTTAGACAATCTTTTGGCCTCTCAATGTAATGGCTTAAAAAAGACATTTCCTTTTTTTGTTTTTATCTACCGTAGTAAAGTACTCAGGAATCTGGAGACAGGATGTTGTCGAGTTTTGTATGTGGATGCCACAGTACGTGTTTTCTATTGTTTCTGCCTGTTGATTTGCCACGAGTGCAGCCACTCGCAAGGTAGCCTGGTGCGGCAATCACCGTCGCCAGGCCAACCCCCGTCGACCCGAGACCAGCCACAGCCCAGCCGCATCCTGTGTGGTCTTCATTCGGCCCTGACGGTCACCGAGTGATTGTTGTCCGGCCAGGGTACTGAAAGAGGGTCGAGAGCATCAAGTAGACTAGCCCAGGTGGCTTTACCATCTCAAACTAAACCCCTTCTAAAGGCTTCTGCCCTGTGTGGAACTTAAAGTTCAAATTCCTTCATCTCCTTAATTTTTTCGTTATCTTTGTTATCATTTGTTCCTTACACTTAAGTCTATAATTAGATAGTAACGGAATCACAGGAGTCTTAGAGTGGAGCTTTCCGAGTGGGCCTCGGAGGACACGTCGTTACAGAGTCTTAAGAGAGCTGACAATCTTTCAGGGAGCAGGCAGCTACGTCTCCACCAAGGGCAGAATGCCAAGGGTTGTTCCAGTTTCCTCATGCTAGCCATCATGACAACAGAGCTGGTTCTGCTGGAGAGGTCTTCCTCAAGGGCCAGCCACAGAACTGCCTGCATCACTGCAGACGCGTTGTGGATTCACTCATTTTCAAGTTCAAGTTTTCAAGTCGTCTGTTAAAGGATAGTTCCTAGGGAATGCCGATATCTAGTATCTATTTTCAGAATTCTCAATTTTGGCCTCTGCCACAGAAGCACAGGAGAGTGGTGGTCCTCCTCAAGGTCACAAGGTCCTTTTTGCAGCTGAACGCCCCCCGCCGCGATGAAGGACTGCTGAGCGACGGCCAGCGGTCAAGGCTGTGCAGTTGGCTCAGGTACCGAGTCCTCGCGCAGGTCAGAATCTGAGATTACAGCGCTCTGGCCTGCAGGGGAAACCCCTGCCCAAAGGGGGCGCCATCTGGCTCCAAGTGTCGGGGAGCGGCAGCGAGAGTCGGGGGCCGGGCCTTTAGGGAACCCGGCTCTTTATCGGAGCGCTCTCTGGTGGGGCGGAACCCCGGTCGCGCCACAAGGCGCTGGCGAGCAGATGGAACCAGTACATCAAACTGCGGGGGATTATTAAAATGACTGACGATTCGGTTTCATCTCAAACACAGCATTATTAATGTATAAGTCCTCTTAAATTCCCGTATGTCCTTGAATCAGTCTTTTTCATCAGTAACCAAGAGGTTGGAGAATTTGAGTTTCCGGTCATCACTGTTTGAATTCTGCTGTGGCCCTCAACTTACGCTTACTGTCTTATTTTCAGCAGTTTTGAAAGGTACTTGTAGCCCAATTTAGTTTTGTTTTGTTCATATATTTATGTATAGATATTTTATTTTTTTTTTGCAAATCTGCAATTACTCTTTTTTGCAAATATTGTTTCAAGGATAAGTAGTTATTAATTTAATACGCATATTTTTATTTTAGTTTTTGTATGTTTTTTTTTTTAGCACAGTTAGGATGTTAAGTAGGATTTTATTTCTTGATAAATAGTTTTTCTCTTTTCCGCACAGACCAGGACATTTCTAAGTTTTTTAAAAGTTGTACTCTGGTTGATTTGTAGCGATTTCTATATTTTTCATGACCATGCCAAAATATCATCATGCAGGCTGGTAGTCAAAGGACTCCTCTTGGGATTAAAACTTGATTGTGCTTGTATTACAAAACAGGAGAGAAACTCAAATCTAAAAACAGATACAGTCATTCTGTTTTGGTAAGTGTTATAAGCACTGGATATGAATGGTATTTTTAAAATCAATTCTGATTAATGTGAAGCTGTTTTACGAGGAAAATGAAAACTACATGAACATAGGTCACCAGTTTGGACTTGTGTGGGCACATCTCACAGATGCCAGATTTGAGTTTTTTTTACTATCTAGTTATTTAGTTTGTTTATGCAAAAGTACATACGACGAATGGGCTCTTTGTTTTAGCTCCAGTGCTGCCTAAATACGACCAAAAGCTCACATTGTGACCGGTGAGCCGAGTTCCAGACTCCCGTTGAACGTGTCATTGGTCAGATATTTTTGTTTTGCGTGTTGAAATTGGAATAGCAGTATATGGTCCCTATATACATTATATTCTATTTATTAGCCAGCATTGGCTCTAAAAGCCACAAAAAATAACACAAAATGAAATGTCAGACAATCAGCAACATTTGATATTTGAACTTAATTGGAGCTCAAAACAAAGTTTATTCTTTGCTTTTGTTTTTTTTGTTTTTTCTAAATAAATTCACCATCTCATAAATTTTTTTAAATAAAATGTAAATATAACATAGGAAAATATAATTCTATTTTTTGTTCATGAATACCTAGTGAAGTATAAGTTATGTATCTGACTGTTATGTGTTTTTCTTTTATTTTTCTACATCAGTGTATGCTGGTCCATGCCATTTAGAGAACTGACAGGTCACTGTAGCTCATGTAGAGGCTGACTGTACCACCGTGACGAATGACAGCAGTATTGAAGCTCAAGCTGAGATTAATCCGCACCTATCTTATTTTCATTTCAAAAAATGTATCAGTCTTGTTTATTGGTTAAAAAAAAGAAAATCACATCTTTCATGAGGACAGTGATCAAAATGCACACAACAAGCACTTAAAGTGTAGTTGTTTATATATATATTAGAACTTTGTGTTTACATAGTCTGGTCCAATTCAATAAAGTGGTCCTTCATTTTGTGTCCAGGAGCAGTTTCAATTGCTAACAATAGTAATACAATCATGTGCCAAATCTGGACC
Organism: Hiodon alosoides; assembly: GCA_025775065.1. Taxonomy (NCBI): domain Eukaryota; kingdom Metazoa; phylum Chordata; class Actinopteri; order Hiodontiformes; family Hiodontidae; genus Hiodon; species Hiodon alosoides. Next base: position 3,329,141 of record JAOYSI010000020.1, on the reverse strand, counting down.
TCGGAAATGGTAGACAGATATGTAATGTTTACTTTTTGGAAAAAAAATTGAAGATATGAAAAAGGCGGCAAAGCTTTTCTTAAATGAAACTTTATTGAAAACACAGGTGAGGTTCCGGATGAACTTAGAGGGGACGTGCAAATATTTATTACCGTGTATGTCATTAGCGTCATTAGCATGCTTTTCCCTCCTGTCTTTCTTTTCTTTTCACTTTTTTGAAGAAAAACTGACAAGTTAGCCTAGTTTAGTTCGCTTTATACTTCTGTTAATTCTTTATTTTAATTTATTTTTTGTCTGCAACGTGCTAAAACAAGGTAGATGACTGAAGACACGCTTGTAAGTCCTTGCAACATGACTTATCTTACTGTAACGTTTTTTCGCAACAGGCTTTGTGATGTACATTGTGAGATTGTCCTCTATGTTAATTTAATCAGCACAATTCACGGACGTGCTGGACTGACATGCTAGCTGCTGTTCAGAAGTGTTAAGTTCAAAACAAAACAAAACAAAAAAAAATTATTGCTTTACGGTGTTGACTATGGTACTTCCCTTGTTTTAGTTAATTATTAATTTAATGATTCTTTCATCCTCCAATGACACTGTGGGTGTGGTCCCTCTGTTACCGGGGCTGCCAATCATTCTGAAAACCCGCTATAGCAGATTCTTACAAACAAGTTCTTTGTGTTGAAAACCCTCCTTCAGTAGGTCCCATGGCCCATTGCAGGTATTGTTTGGGCCCCCGAGAGATGAAACAGTGTCTGTTGCTGCTTTGAAAAATAAATGTTTTAAGTCTGAAAATGTATATAGTTTATCTGAATATCTTGTACAGTCCAGTGTAAAGTTTTTAATTGAACTTAAAAAGGTTGCCATCACATTTGTCTTTATGTTCTCCTTTATACAGTACAAAAGACAGCAATTTGCTGAGGATTTTATTGTTTAGAAAAAGAAGAAAGGTACTAAAGACTTTTTTTTTTGCTTGGCTTCAAAATGTAAAACAGCAGTTTGTTGGTTTTAATGTTCAATATTGACGTGAGGTAAATTTAAAAAGGTAAAAAAAAATTCTGCAGTGGTACCTTATGGGGGATGAGTCTTCTCTGTTCTGCTAGTACTTATATATCAGAAGACCATACACCAGTCGAGTGACACAATCTGGTGTATTTAGGCACCTTAGTTATGTGTACCAATTCTTATGTCCTTCCCAGATTTTTGGGATATGGTAAATGTGACACCATTTGTATACAGTAGGTCGATGTAAAATGGCCAGGGTGGGGGAATCTTGTCGGTGAGGGCGGGGATTAGTTTGGGTGTGGGACTTCCTGTTTAAGCTCATTTACCTCACAAGTTACCCCCTTTTCCTATAAAGCGTCCTACAAAAAGCCTCTCTCCATCACTCCATATTTTGTACTGCTGTTGACACTTACAAATTAAAGAGAAATTTTGTTTTAAGAATTTTGCCATCTGTGTTGTTTAGTTTTTTTTTTGTCACTGAAAAGGCTCACTGAGTGCCTTAATATCGAAAACATTATCAGCGTATGATTATTGAAATTGCAAAAACATGAAAAAGTTTCCAGAAAAGAGACTTTACATGCACATTGTGGATGGGGGGGCTATATTGAAGAATATATATTTTTTTGAAAAATATTTCAAAACAGCTATACCAAGGTTATCACTACTTACCTTACTAAATGCAGACTGTAGTGCATTGGATAGTTCAGCTTACACAGGTTTAATAAACTGAATAGAGTGGCTATCTTCATTTATGCAACCTATCATGTTATTGCACCCACACTCTTTGAAGTAATAGGCCCTATCACAATTAGTTATCATAAAATGACCTAAAAATCTTGGTTACAGGTAGTAGTGGCCTCCAATCTCTATGATATATTTTATACAATTGTTCTATATGAATATGTTATTAATATTTCATGGCATTGTGTTACTTTTAAATTAAAATAACATTTATTTGTACATTTATAAATGTGTCAAAATTTGAAAGAATATTTTTATTTTATAAGTGAAACTTTTTTATAAGTTTCACAAATTTAAAAAATATAAATAATAAATAACAAATAAGCAATGTGATCCCATCGTAATACAGCCACCAGGAGGAAATAAGTGTGAAATTAAAAGTGTAAATTAACCATGAGACACAGCCATCATATGGAGCTGATGAACATTAATCCAAATGTAATAAGTTAAAGACTGTTCTATTTAGAAGCTGTTCTTCTTCATGTTGTTTTTTTTCCCCATTTACCCTCTATAAGCAAGTAACAATTTAGGATGTTAATTCAGTCAGACAGAAACAGTCTTAACTAAAATTGCTACACTTTAACTACTCCAATGTAGCTTGTTCTATCAGGCAGATGAAAACTTATATACAACCTCTCCAGCCATTCTGTGAAATTATTTTACAATTGTTCCAAATGCTACTGGCAAAAAATATATATATATCCAAATATCCCGTAAGCTATGAAGTAAGCTACATTGTAAAAGTGTAAAAGTGACTGTGCTTCGAAGTAGTTATTTTGAAGAACTTATCGACGCAGGTACCAGAATTAGACATTTATTTACACAACAGCAAATGTATTTACACAACCATCAGCTCAGTCCGATCGCAGAAGGTTGCGAAAGCAAAAACAAAATTGGCATGCATGCTCTGTTTGTAATGCAGATGCGTTCCTATCAGAGGTGATTTATGATGATGGCTAGCTCTGACTGAAAAATATTATATAGTCTAAAGTAAACATGGCTCTTTTTGCTTGAGCATATTTTTTATTCTTTATGCAATATCTATTTACTTGACAATTAGGTGCCTGCAGTTTGTACTGGTGGTGTCTGGATAACTAAATCAACTACCTAACTAGCAAACCTCACAATTACTCCCCCCTCATTCTTGACTGAATGATAAATTAATTATTACTTTTTAGTTAATGCTTTCCATTTGCTAATTAACTAAAACTGAAATAATAATATGAAATGAGCAGGCTGTTCTGAAATAATAATTTTAAAATGTCAAAGTTCAATGTCACTCCCCTTCCCGACCTTTGCTGGCTTGGATGCATAGACTTTAACAATAACAACTCTCAAACCCTTCCCTTTTGCTGAGACAGATGTTTAAAACCCACAGACCTTCAGATTTGCGTGGCGGCCGTAGAATTGCCTTCATATTTTCAATACATGAACCGAGTCAATCTGGAAAGTTTCCTCTTTTGTCCAAAATCTGCTTTGGTAAGATATTCAGAAGATACAGGTAATGAAAATCACCGATTTTTGTAGCATGCGGTTTAACTCCTGATCTCCTTATCTAGACCTAAAAACGGGTTGAAGGAAAATTTTTAAAGATAGCAAGGAACTACTGTTCAAACATTAAATGATTTGTTTACTTAAAATAAGTAATACGCATGCTCTTTTGATTGTGAATTACTCTTTTGATATTTTTACTTCAAACTTGAAACTCCAAATACTTTGCTCTTTCCTTTGTATTGCAGAATCATTTTGTTTTCTTAAAATGTTATAGAATAAAGCAGCCCATTGAGGTTCATCATATTGTTCCTTTTAACATTGGCCCGCAACTCGATACTTGAACTCCCTGTCCGGTTTCTGTTTCCAGTTCATCACATTCATGCATCCAAATTCAGAGCGTAGAGAATTAAGTCGAAATGATGTAGTTAAAAACCAAAACCTCAAAGGGCAACGCATTGTCAGAACTCATCCTCATTCATTAGCAAGCCACATAAAAGCAGCAATGATGTAAATCTGTTTCATATGTAATATTGCAATGCGCAGACAGTGAACATGGTTCAATATGAGAGACCCCCCCCCTACCATCTCCTCGTCTGCATGGTTTGTCCACTGGGAAGGAGCAGTTTCTGGCAGACTGAGGAAGAGGCACAGCCCATGTGTCTCTGGGAGAGGGGGACCTGTGAGTTGGTAGCTAAGCGCAGATGCCGATGGCCGGCACCTCTCCCCGCTGTGGGCCGATTCAGAGGAAGCCAGCGCTAAACTAACTGGCAAATTCCTATCTTTACAGGCCCGGTTAATCTTCGACATAAAATGGGATCAAATTCCCAAGCATAATAATGTTTTTACATGGCAGAAAATATCATTTAAATATCTAGCTTAAAGTTATCAACCTATTGAATGTTTTATTGTTTCATTTTTAGAGTGGTTTTGAATCATTTGGATTGTTGAAGCCGCTGAAATTAAACCATAACCAATAGCAAAAACTTGAATGAACTCCCTCCAATTAATTTAATATGCCAAAGTGAGGCTGACACTTTGGACAGCTTCCATTCTGTTTGACATAAGATTTTCATAATGACTTTTTGTTTGATTACTGCTGGAAATAGCTGGGTCAACAGACTACTCAAACAGACTAAAGTCTGCAAAATAACTCTAAGGAAAAGGCCAGCTTGTTCCTGAAACTTCTGTTTACCACACACAGTAAGATCACTTTCTGGACTGGGACTCCTGTAACGTTCTGGAAAGCCGTTTAAATGTGCTCTTTGGCTCTATTCATTAATCATTTCTCTGCTTTTGCCAGGCTTTGCAGTAAGCCCCACTCCCCCCGAGTATGTGAAAAAACCACTGTTTAACTGCGGTGTATATAATAGGCGCCTATGCTAGCTCTGTCCAGCTGAAGCACCCGGTAGATGGAAAATTAGACATATGCCGCTGAACAATAAATTCTCAGACCTAGCATCAGCGAGAACAGAAAAAAAGTATTTTGGGTTGGTGTTTGCTCCGCGTGCCTGAAATCAGACTTGTGCTGTTGCTATTTTATTTCATACAACGCAACAACAATTTATACTTAAATGTTTGTCTCATATCTTTTTTAGCATATTACACTTTCTGCTATTGAGCCATCAACCAAGGGTGCGGTGCTGAAATGTGGGATTCCACTGGGCAACCATTACGTGGTCTGTCTGGGTTGAACTCAGTGCTAGTACAAAGATGTAGAAGTTTGAGCTGGGGACACTAATCGATATTCTGTTGCCATGTACTGTTATTTAACGGCCCTGATGACTAACCATTGGAGGGAGTTCAATTTTTTACTGTTCCGGAACCCCTGCCTGTGCCTGTGGATTCTGCGATGCAACGACAACGCCAGGATCCAATGAATCAGTCAGAGAGTGCTGTGGTCTTGAACCTAGCTGGTGTTATCTGATTTTCTCATTAGGCTTTATTGTACTGCATTTGACGCAGGGACCAAGGCTCTATATCACAGAGAAATCAGACTGGAGATGCTAACAAACTACTAAAAAGTAAGTCTCAATTCATTTGTCCAGACCAATACAAAATGCAGCTGAATCCTTCAATTTATGCACTTGTATATGTATATTCATTAAACAATTCAGGTGCACCACATTGCACTATCACCACCTTCCATGAGTTAAAATATGCAGAGAACAAAACAAGGACAAATCCAAGGCAGGACGGTAAGCAAAGGGGGGACGTTTCATGTTGAGTGAGCAGTCATCGGGTGGAATCAGCTTGACTTGGCATGTTCTACATCACTAACGGTGTCTAGTCCAAAAAACTGTAAAATGACAGCTCTTTGGAGTGATTTTGAGAGACCCATGAAAATGAAGGTGACTTCAAAAAGTTAGACATATGCCGCTAAACAATAAATTCTCAGACCTAGCATAGTATATGCAGAATAAAATGAAAACGTTAAAACAAATGTTAAATGAAGGTATTGGAAAGGCTGCAGGTTCTGTGATATGTGCATGGAAATTTTTGAGCTCAAAAATTGGAGCTCAAAGCCGTTTAAAAAAAACAATTAGTCTGGAATTCATCTAAGTGTAGGCCCACCAGGCTCCCTATCGCTCTGCCAAGCCTGTATGCTAGGACACAGAAGTGTCTTCTATAAGTCACACAAGGTAACATTAAAACTTCAGAATACGAAAGTGCCACTAAATTAACGGATTTCTGCCTTTGCCTTCTGGTTTCCTATGTGGTGATCTCCCCGCCTTTAATGTTTCTCATTTCCTGGGATCGGCAACAATCCAGTTATTCATTCAATTTCCACTTTTTTGACGGATTTACTACCAAGAATTGTTTATACATGTTTTTTGTTTTTTTTTACAGATTGAGGAGGTCTAATCTGATTTTGAACTCTTGCACTGAAACCCTTCTTTGGTTTAATCTTCAATTACTTTGAGAACATAGGACTCTAATTTCAGTGACTGAAACAACCAACTAAAACCCATCACCTTTAATTGTTTAGCTTTGCCCTAGCTCAGAGGCGACCGACTCTGTTCCGAGAGAGCTGCAGTATCAGCTTGTTTTTGAGTTACTTCTCAAGTTGTATCTGTTTAACACCCATGTCTAACCAATATAAGAATTCAACTTTTAAGTTTAATCAGGCAAGAGAGAATGAAAATCAGCAGACGCTGTGGCCCACCAAGAGCAGGGTTGGCCACCGCTGCCTACCACATTTCATGGGTCAATGTTGTGCATCTGAAAGGCGTGTCACTTGCAGAAAAGGATGGAGAGGCACTACAGAAATATCAGTTGCATGGGTTGCATCAGCTATTGTCTCTTACACCAGGAAAACCAAGTTACGCAGCTCTGTGCGGGTCCAAGGTGCATGGCTAAAGGTTATTGTTGGAACGCGTTGACATAAGGTGGGAAACCTATTTCACTGAGGTACACCACAGAAAATTCCAGTTTTTCACTTTTTTTTGCCACAAAATTACTTTTTTTAAACGTTATTTAGAAGACATTTTGAAAATGACATATCCTCTGGCCGGCGGCTGAGTCCTCTGTCCACATATATCTACTCGAAATCTGGCTTCTAAAGTTCGGGCGTCAGCAAGTAAAATGTCAAGCTCAGACTCAAAATGCACAATAAATAATACCTGTGGAGGCAGAATGAGGTGACAGAAGATAAAACAGGAGCATCCTGTTAATCCTCATGTGATTGCCCCCATGTTCACGGTAGAATCCCTTGCTGCGCGCAGGGACTCGGGGGACCAGACAAAGCAAAAAAAAGTTGTAATATTTCCTTTGTCGATTACACTTCTTCAGCTGTTTAAATACTGTTGTTGCTTGAACCTAAATACCACTTCATGTAAGACATGGTAAACCTATTTACAATTTCCTTCATAGAACTGAACCATACGGTTTTTCTTTTTAATCTGGGGTAGTGAGCACATTAGATGGCTAAATTAATATTTGAAAAATACACACAGGACATAATTTCAGAAAACGTTATTCTGCTCATTATTTCACTCTGCTGCACTCCCGTTGTGTGTTTTATCTGTCAGAGTACTCGACTACATTGCTTTTCGGGATGAATGAATATGCAATGGACTTTTAAGAGCATAATTCCTTCCCTGGCTTTTTGAAGGATTTAACAAAATAAAGGTGCCTATGCAGGCATGTGTAATTCTCTCAGAACCTTTGCTTAGCTCCATCATGCATGTGCCAATTACTCAGCCACACCTCTATGAATATGTAAATGTTGCCCCAATGCCTCATTAATTAGTAATTCATGCATTTTTCAAGACTC
>JAOYSI010000020.1:3310835-3321525 GCA_025775065.1 Hiodon alosoides | reverse complement strand
CTCGGAGGACAGATCTTTTATCAGAGAAAGGAATGAGAAGGAGCGCATCCTCAAATTCAGAGAAATTGCACCTGTGTTACCTCGCTGCGTGGAAAGGGGAAAACGCGTATTGTCCATTTTCTGATCTGTGGTCATACAGGGAAACACATATGCAAATACTACATTTTTGTCTGGGCTTGACCCACGACCCATCATTTTTTAATGCTATTACATAATTAGTTTCTTAGCAGACACTTTTATCGAAAGCAACTGACCATACAATACAATATCTACATTAATCAATTATACAGCTGGACGCTTACTGAAGCAATTCAGTTTGGGTATATGGCTCCATACAAAACGCTGTGGTGGGACTTTAACCAGGGAACCGCCTCGACACCTTCTTTTTGGTAATGATGTTGCACAGGCCAGCAAAGTCTGACTATGGATCGGAGCGGATTTTCAAGGTCGCTGCTCCTGGCCTGAAAACTGCTCCCACACTTGAAAGCAAACATTCTGTGATACACCAGACCAGCAAGGGTCCTTTCGGTCTCATTCTGGCAAGGCTACTCTGCTTTCATAGCTCCTCCAGTTAATATTACAGTATGTGACATCTGGTTACTTGCATTTGCATTCACTTCATCCACTGACAAATCGTTGGCGGGGGGTTGTGTACGAGTATGTGTTGTGTGTCTGCATGTTATATTTATTCCATTCTGGACCACATTCGGGGTTGATAATGACTTAAATGAAACTGTTGCTGTTGGCTTAAGGGATCCCTCACAGTTCTACAAAACTTTTTATCTGGTCTCAATTGTGTGTGAGAAAGTTTTTGTGTGTGTGTGTGTGTGTGTGTGTGTGTTTGTGTGTGTGTGTCTGTGAAGAGGGGGGTCAGGGCAGCAGGGGTGGGATATGGATTTTTTATTTACCCCATTTTAAGTGTTTTGGACACTGCAGCACAGTGATGCGTCCATTGCGTTGGATGTGATATGTTGGCTGGAGCTCATGGCAAAACCATGAATTTTACATGAAAGAGGAGCTGCAGACAAGCGCGGAGGGATGTTGCATTTCTGGCAGATCGTGTGCTACCTCCTGGAAGCCGCCACTTTGATACAGCCACCCTATTGGCGTAGGGACGTATTTATGTAAATGACAACGGGACTGCACGGCTGTAAACATGAATACGCTCTCGAGGAAACAGTCAGGGGACTTGGGGGGGATACATTTTGAAGGGAGGTGCAGCAAAAAAAACACAAACAAATGTGTCACAGGGATATACTATTTTGCCATTCAAAAGGCAACATTAAATCATCAATTTCCAAAGTTATAATAAAATGGTGTTAAATGGTTAATTATTTTGATGGTGTATGTCCACTGCGTTGAATCCTGAAGTCTTGAAACGTGCTGCTGAAACTTGGTAAACTTGAGGCGTTAATGTGAAGCGTTAGAAAATACAGTTAGTTTTAGAGTACACCTTCTTCGCATCTTTAAAGAAGTTTTTTTAGAAAGGCTAGAAATATACAGGGTAATACTGCAGCTAATGTGACATTTTTCTTCTTGAAATTATTGAAATTAGAAATATATGTGATGTAGGTAAAGATATATGAAAAATTAAGGTGATTAGAGGGTTACAGTAAAACAATTTGACGGAACATACTGTACATACTGTGAAGTTATTAATGTGTATTCGCTTTGTTGTTGATGTGTTTTTGAAGTTGACGTCATGCGTAATTGCTTCAATAGACTTCAATGCGCGCTACAACGGCTTCCAGTTAAAAATTAACCAAATTCTGTAGTTAACAAAACAGTCTATAATCTAACCATACCTGCTTAGGATTCAGATTTTGATAATTGATAAGCAACGATACAAACGAAGGCGTCATTCAATATCTTCTTTTTCTTAAAGAACAGTACATGAAAATGTAAGGCGACGTCTTCTAATGTCTTTGTTTACAACGCCAGCGGAACATAAAAAATATTCTTAGTTTTTGCCCCTGACACGAAGAGAAAGGAGATTCACGAACGCAAAGCAGTTTGAGGGCTGGTGACCCTGGTGATGCGTTTTGGGGACCCGTTTCGTAACTAGCCTAAGAGTCTCACCTTCTACCATGTTTTTACTTAAACAAATTGACACGCTGATAAACCGACGTTAATTAAGCGCACTTTGAAATCCATCAATTAATACCGTCTGTCTCCGAGTTCTGGAACCGGTGGATTTTTAAATAATTTGCTGCTCTTGGGTAATATCGTTTGAAGACAAAGCCTGCGAATACAAAAAAAAAAACTCAAAAAACTTCGCTAGGAGTTGAAGAGAATCATAAATCATTATTACACAGTCAGGCATTTAAAAAAAATTGTAAAGGAAATCCTGATCGACGAGGCATCAAATTGAAACGCACAGTTTAATGACGAACATCCGTTAATTCATTAGTTCACTGAAGTTAAATTTGCTAATGTAAATAACGGACCCCTTGACCCACAGGATAACGTTTTATATAACAAATACAATAAACGAATTTCCCCTCCAAGACTATTTAAGAACTGAATTTCAGCGATGACGCATCAGATCTGCAGGAGACCGTGTGGAAACTTCACAAAGGTGAGTACGAAGACACCGTGGCTCCAGTAACGTCAGACGGTGGGTAGTGTGAATTTTATATCGCACAGGGACAATGGTTATTTACCTTCCTTGAACAAATACTTCCCACTTTTAGAACCTTTCAGAATTATATATATGAAAAGCTTCCGATGTTTCACCTCAAATACATTTTCATAACCAGGCAGATTACATTATCAGAGATTTAAAATTCTTATGGAACTGTAAGATTGGTTTCAATTTATCCGGACACCAAACAAACCATAGAAAGGCATTTTAGTTAGTCTCTATCAAAAGGTTTTAAAACATACTGAATTACTGAACTCAAATTGAATGTAAGAAAGGAATGTGCCAGTTCTATTTTCTCTTTAAATTTGGTATTGACTGATTAAATAAAAAAAATAAAAATAAAAACAGTGTAGCACAAATGATAGATGCAATGTCCCTGTTATGAAGAGCACACATTAGGGAACTGTATGGAAGCTGAATAATTCATTATAACAGCAAACGTAATTGATTATTGAAAATCCTTTCTTGACTGAGGATGTTGGTCCATGAAAACAACCAAATAACATTTTTTTGTTAATGCCTGATTGGGAAGTTGAGTAAAGGCTCTTTAGATACCAGCTGACTATAATCCACAAGGAAGTCCGTAAAAACAAAACAAAACAATACCCAAAGTTAATTTTAAGTAGTAACCACTGTTGAAGATTGTGGCACTCAGATTGGAGCCACACCCTCAAGCCTCGGGAACACGCCCAGAGCAGGGCTGATGGAGAGCCAAGCAGGGGGTGGCCAACGCCCACCCTAAGGTCCTTGTTCCGCACCTGCGTATCATTGCACCAGACCACACTAAGGTGCGTGAAATCAGAGAGACAACAAAAAAAGGGGAGTTAACGGAGACAACAAAAAAAGGGGAGTTAACGGAGGGTTTTTGTTGTTTATTGTGTGACAGTTTATTATTTAAATCATTTTGAGAAGGAAAAGCATTTTTGTTTCAGTTTTCACCAAAGTGAGTGATTCCTATTCCCTTTTCATGTGTTAATATCTGTGTTAAAATGCCAAAAAAAAGGCGTCACAAAAACCCCCGTCTCCTTGTCTCTGCCCTTTAATTATCCTGTTATGATATGTATATCACTATTGACAGCATAAAGAAATAAATTATAAATTGCAAGTAATAGTTAACGTGCTTTCTTTGCAATTGGAGCTCGGAGAAATTCTTATTATAGAACATAATTTAGTATTTAGCCAGATATAAGGTTGTAATTGTTCTTAGATGTTAATATATAGCTGTGTGATGTTTATTTGTCATTGAAATGTGAAGACTTAAGAAAAAACGGGTTGCGAGCGGTTTACTGGACTTTTCATTTGAAAGAGTTCCATATTGTGGCTTTGTGCACAACAGATACAAGGGCCTCGACCTAATTTAAAGGAACAATCTGGTTCCTTACATAAGACCAGCTGTTGTGGGGGACTAAAAAATTCTTATAAAGGATTGTACTCAACAGGAAAAATCAGTTGGGTTGACAAGCAGGTATTCAAGAAGGTATTCAAATCCATTAATTCATATGAACTGAAAAAGCTTTAAGGCATCAGTAATTTGGCCCCCCTTCTAAACTCACAAACAAATTTTCACTTATGAAAGTTGCTCTGGTAAACCAAACACAGCAATCTGTTTTTTATTATGGCCTTGATTTAAAAAAAAAAAAAAAAAAAATTTCAAATAGTCTGCTAAATTATAATGCATTCTCTTCCTGAGGTTTTTTCTTCCAATATGAGCTCAATCCCACTTTTTTGGAGCATGTAGTGGTATGGTTTGAATTATGATTGTTCGCCAGTGGAATGGTTGTCAGCACAGCAGTCCATTCAGATCTGGATGCCCAGCCCACAAGCATCTCTATTATTTTTGCCTAACCTTGGAAACGCATGCCTTGGAGCAAAGGATAAAGCCTCAACATGCTTAGCTCACAGAATCTGCAAGCAGTCGGAAAAAGGTTACCCCCTTTGTAATCGGTTCTCACATGAAATGGTCTGATCTGATTGCTGAACATTTTGCCATGGTAATGAAAAATGTGATATTCTGTTAAGTCAGAGAGCTTTACTTGCAAGCAACCTAGTATGCATCTGTACCAAAGTTTCGAGGTTTCATGTTCCACATCTCCATTAGCAGCAGGTGTAAGCTAGTGAAAAATCTGTGTGCATTAGTGGAACAGGGTGTTGGCAGAAGAGTGATGGAGATGTTGGTGCGTTATGTGCATGGCAGCTCTCTGAACAACTGTGTCTACTAAAGACAAATGCTAAAAGCATAAGGATAAGCATCTGTGCAGAAAGGCAAAGGCCTCTCCTAACATATTAAAACTACTTCATGCTGGGCAACAAAAGCACCCCTGGAAAAGAGCTCTTCCCTTGACAGGAAAATGGGTAAAATTAAATAAAATAATGGTTATACCTTCTGCTTATGAAAGCAAAACACACTATGGGCTACTTTCAAATCGATCCAGATTAAAAACGGCTTTCATTTTTCCGTTTACTGCAGTGTTTGGTTTGAATGAAAGAAGAAGGGGGAAAAAAGCTCTGTTAAGGTTGTATGATCTTTCTTATTGCGGCTGTAGGCTGCATTCTGAAATAAGGAAACAATTAAAGGATGTTGGCTTGGGAAGCGTATCAGTTTGGCAAACAAAGTTTATCTTGATATTCACTGTGGCTAGAAAAACATTTGGAGAATTAAACCAAGACATTAAATAAAAACGCATGGTGCCTATTATTTTTAATACGTTTTTCAGGACTAATTTGACAAGTTTTATATCCTTTGCATAGTACTTTAGTATTGTTAATTTTATATTGCTCAATTTTATACATAGTCCATTACATTTAAACCAAGACATAATTAAAAAGACTAACAGTAAATTGTTAACATTTAATTGTTTATTTAGCAAAAATAGGTGAATAATGATCAGATGCATTCTTATTTAAAAAAAATTTTAACATGTGAGAAAATTGCTATAGATTTTGTCCTTGGCTGATCAGGTTCTCAAGGAAGCTCCATTGCGAAGATTTCTCCCTTCTTCTTGAAGTAGTGTTTGAATCTTGCCAAAGCATACCTAAAAATAATATGTATGTTAAGTAATGATGTTCACTTAATGCTATGTTTATATGTATGATGTTATAAGGAAACACTTAAAACAGAGGTAGGAAACCTTCCAGGTAAAAATTTCAACAGCTTGCATTTGATCACAATATATCAGCACTGCGGATGTTCCGATGCTGATTACTGTCAAAGGGGTGTGGGTGTGTATTGTTCACTCTGCCAGCTTTTACTCATTTAAAAGCAGCAAAAGGGCAGCGGGAAGATGTTCAATCTCATGGAAGGTCTTGAAAAAAAGGAATCAAAGCTCAAAAACGACATTCATTCTGAATTGAACGAAGAAGCACATTCCCCTGCAGTGCCTCAAACGCATTACCTCACTAACATATTTGTATGTAGATAAACCAAGTGCAGCACCGGAATCATTTGAGCTCACCCCAGCCATCAATCTGTGGCGTCCCGCCCCCGCCTGCCATGTCATGTCAACCAAGACAACAACTATTGGATGTGAATGGATAGGATGGCTCTTTTACTACCCAGACAAGCCTGTGAACTCTGTCAGCCTTGGATTTGGAATCTTTTTTCATCAGCGTTGCCGTGACGCTTCCATTCAGGAAGGGTTTAACGCATTATTCCACTAATAAGCTTCATTAGGAGCCTATTAAATCCATCCCACATGAAAGCAAGCTATTCTGATAAAGCCCTGGGTTTTAACACCGCTCTCATGGCGTTCTTTAAAGAGACTCGGAAGGGGTGGAAACAGCATCTCCCTAATGAAGAGCGACGTGAAGAAGACGTTGAGGTGAGAGGCTGAGGTAGGATTTCGAGAATAGATAGACCAAGCAGGAGGCGAGTGATTAAACACGGGAGAAGTGCCGCCCGTGGGAAACAGATGGCTGGGCCGGGAGCGCCGAAAAAAACGCCCCTGCAATTACCACTTTATCCCGGAAACGGGATAAACAGATCAACACTGTAAATAAGAGGGCCGGTACGAGGGACAGTCCCATCCGTCTACTTCCCGTGTGGACACGGACCCTGATCAACCTAATTCAAGAATTACAGATGTAGACATATATTTCAAAAATTATATTGAAGGCCTTCAATAAAATACTGCTTGATGTAATACCTGCCTCAGCAGGGAGCCGATCTTTACAATTACATTTTTTTGAGCTACAGGCTATACGCTTAAAAGCTTTTGTTGGAGATGGTATGCCGTGTGGTAAAAGCAACCAGAGGACAGAGAGGTAATTGAAAGTAGAGATCTGCACAAAAATTTAAACTTCTGTTGGACATTGATGCTACAGTAACTGCCCTGCTCCTCTTTTGAAACAAATCAGTACAATCCTTTACTCCTTTTCAGGGGTCTTTTAGGCTAAAACAGAGGAAGCACTTTGTCATAGTTAGAACCTTTCATAGTGAAAAAGCCTTTCAGAACTCCTTATTTTTATCTTTCTGAACTAGGACAGGCCTGGAGGGAGAATCAGATGCCAAGACTGGGCCGCTTTTAAAAGATATAGTTTCTCTTCCTTCAAAACTACAATCTGTCTGTCTGGCTTCTCTTTACAGCGTTTCTTTGCACTGTTATTCTTTTGCACTGATTCAGGTTTGTCCTCTCCTGTCTTGATGGTCTGGAGCACTGTTTTAATCCTAATTTCGTACCTTCAGATAGATAGGTCCGACAGACAGACAAACAGAGACTCCAGGGCTGTGTTAGCTGTGTATGTATTCTTTGATAGACCAATCAGATTATCTCATGGAGCCCACACAAGAGTGGCGTCTTTAGATCCAGCTTCCTGTTTATCCACAGTGTACATTCAGAGTCTGGGCATTGTGTGGCTGAGCACTGGAGCGTTCATTCTGAACAACTCCCACATTAGTAAGGCAGCATAATTCACTCCAGACGTATTGCCGTTTTGTTTTTATGCTTCATGAAAAATAACTTGGCTTTATGTCATCCGCTACGAAAACTCAATTCACAAATTGCAGCTTAACTTTACTACAAAAAACGAAATGTTCCATTATGTGCGAAAATTTAATTCAGAGACAAATAGGAGGCTCAGATAACAAAATGCTTTCTCTTGTTTGAGGGAAAAAAAACTGAACAAAATTACAAAAACCTTGCATAATGACTTTACCTCAAAGAACACGTTCCATGTTTTCAGTTAAACTGTGGCTAAAATGATTTCACCGATTCCAAACTACAAACTATCTGAAAGAGAAATAGAGGTTCAGAAAAGTTACTAAAACATTTTGACTTTAAAGCCGAAAGTGGGCTTGTTGAAAAAAAGAGGGTGACTTTGATTACTTGCATTTCTTGCATTTCTTGAAAACATAAAATTTGTAAATGATAAGCTGGAAATTGTTAAGGTTAGGTATATTCCATCATCCATTAAATTTAGTGACACATCCCAGTATTTTCTTCGCTGATAAAATAAATATGCCCCAGGAGTCATGTAAACACGGACATATGTCAGCAGTTAAAGCTGATGTGCGTATTTCACAAGTTTTTTCACAAAATAATAAACAAAAAAAAACGACTTCTGATAATAGCTTATCCAACCCACCCCTCGAACTAAATGGCAAAAGAAGAAATAAATGAAACACTGAGAAAAACTCAAATTTCTTATTTCAAGGGGAGGGAGGTTTCCATTCTCGCTGGCGATCCCTCCATTGTCACCCGCATTTGTCTTTCATTACACAGCAGCTCCAGGCGCCTACAGGCCTGTTCGGGAGCCAGCAGTAATTTGGGTTATAGAGATCATGTGGCAGGGAAGCGGCGCTTGAAAGGCAGGAGTCAAGCGCCGCACTTGATGGATTTCCTACCATTCGAGCCCGGGTTTACTCTTTCCTGTAGCGGAACACACACTCCCCGGCACACGCGGTGGGCCCGGGGGATGAGCGACAGCCAGGCCCAATTAAAGCACCATATACGCGCTGTTTTTCGCACATCTCCGATTGCACTTCCTATCAGGGAGTGGGGGGAAAAAACCAAGGGGCTCTGTAAATATAATCCAAATGTGGGGAGGAAAACCTCACAGAGGGAAGGTTGCCTTTGTCATTAACAATGTAACCGCCGCGGCCGGGCTTGGCGGCTGCCGAAGCGCTGTTTAATTAGAATGTTAGCGCAGAAGAAAGAAAAAAAAACACAAGAGCAGGGAGGACTGGGGCAGATTACAGACGGTTATTACTGAGCGACAACATGCCACTCTGAACGGCTGGAGAAAAACCCCCTGGCCGAGGCTTTTTCAGTGGGAGACCGGCAGGGAGGCATGTTTGTTTTGAGTTTCTGAAAGTTAACCTCGACAGGCTGGCACAGCTAAATTACTCCGCAAGCCTGAGTGCTGGTTTTTCCCCTGCTCTGGAAGGGTGTCATTAGTGTGACATAAGTTCCTTCAAATAGTTTAGGACCCCTTAATATTAATTAATTCATCATTAATGCTCCTAAGGAGAATGGAAACCAGTTACATTTGGGTTATAATGAGCTACGTGTAAGGATAAATATATAAAACAAATATAAATACATAAATACGCATAAACATACACTGACACACACAAATATATAGATAAACACAGACATAGTTGACAGGCATTTTATATGTGCCATTTCACTTTGCATTAGAGTGTACAATATCGGTAACAGAAACTTGGAGCGACAGATCACTTACCCCAGGAAATCAAAGTCAATTGTTGAGTATCTGGCCTGGAGGAGAGCCCAGAGGCCCCATGAAAAGTGTGAGATCTGTAGAAAGAAAGAGATTCTCTTTAAGACTGGTCTATGAGCCTTGGGAAGATCTGTATAATACCTGGTAGAACCCAGGTTTTTTGCAGTATGAACTACCCTGGGGTATAATCAGCATGAAATTAAATGTTCTGCCCAACTCTCCCCCTCACACAATCATATTCAAAGCAGAATATATCCACCCCTCCACTCAAAAAACAAACTTTGTGTTAGCTTTTAAAAGACACAAATTTGCATGCATTTACCTGAACTGCTTCAAGAGCGATTCAATAGGTATAATCAAGCCATTTTTTTGTTAATTTTAAAATATATTCATCAACTGAAAATGAATTTTATAAGTTATATGACAATTAGTACTTTTTAAAATGTTTTATGCGTAATCTGTGACTTTCCCCAGTGAATTATGTTGTAATTTTATTCCTATCAATTTATTTTCTGTGGTTAGCATTATTCATACATTTCATAAAGAGTTCTACCAAATGATTAGATGTAATGATCTAATGGTATTTGGTATATTTGGTAATTCCCACATGGAGATTAAAATTATTAGATAAATAATAAAATTATTAATTTCATATTTGCCTTAAAGACAATATTAGTCTGACATTGACTGGAGACCATGAGAAAGGGCCTATGAGTAGAGTCCTTGAATACAAGCTAAGAAGCAGTACACATTTCTTTTTACATTTTCGTTGGCAGTAAATTTACATCACTGATGAGACATCATTTGGAGTGAGCTTCCTTCTGCTAACTTAACCAAGACCTTATACTTGAGCAGTTCACATTTCTGTGACTATGGCAGCTGTCAGACTCACAGAAAATATTACTTTAATAAGTTAATCAAACCTGATGAAATCATTGAATCAAACCAAAAGTCATTGACTTAATTTATAGAGAAGTCTGGACGGGTTCTGGCCATTGTGTGTATAAATTCCATGGAATTTGGCACAAAGGTACCTGATTGTTATTGTTACAGCGTTTTCCATTTGCTCCCAGACATGACACATCTAGGAGACTTCTACACCAGATTCTGGTGTAACTGCAGCTCATATTTACAACAGGAGCTTGGTCCAAGGAAATCCTGCTTTAGACTGACAGACGAGAATTAAATAGATTTTTTAGAAAAGTCAATGAGATTAGCCATGAGTAAATAGTGAATAATTCACAGATCTGGTAAAGATGTCTTATCCATGATTCCACAGGTGGTTTGTAAGGAGTGGTTGTTATTTTTGTTTTGTTTTTGGTATGCATTGCACATCCATTTGATTTTCTTTACGACTACGGAAAAAAA
>JAOYSI010000020.1:3284992-3304735 GCA_025775065.1 Hiodon alosoides | reverse complement strand
ACAGAAAGGGGGATCATTTTCTGCTGGTGGAGAGCGGGCCAGTAGAGAAAGGGGGAAATGTTTCTGCTGGTGGAGAGCGGGCCGGTAGAGAAAGGGGCAACTGTTTCTGCTGGTGGAGAGCGGGCTGGTACAGAAAGGGGGAACTGTTTCCGCTGGTGGAGAGCAGGCCGGTACAGTAAGGGAGAACTCTTTGAGCTGGTGGAGAGCGGGCCGGTAGATATAGGGGGAACTGTTTCTGCTGGAGGAGAGCGGGCCGGTACAGAAAGGGGGAACTGTTTCTGCTGGTGGAGAGCGGGCTGGTACAGAAAGGGGGAACTTTTTCTGCTGGTGGAGAGCGGGCTGGTACAGAAAGGGGGAACAGTTTCAGCTGGTGAAGAGTGGGCTGGTACAGTAAGGGGGATAATTTTCTGCTGGTGGAGAGCAGGCCGGTGCAGTAAGGGGGAACTGTTTGAGCCGGTGGAGAGTGGGCCGGTACAGAAAGGGGGAACTGTTTCTGCTGGTGGAGAGCAGGCCGGTACAGTAAGGGAGAACTCTTTGAGCTGGTGGAGAGCGGGTCGGTACAGAAAAGGGGAACTGTTTCTGCTGGTGGAGAGCGGGTCAGTACAGAAAGGGGTAACTGTTTGAGCCGGTGGAGAGCGGGCCGGTACAGAAAGGGGGAACTGTTTCCGCTGGTGGAGAGCAGGCCGGTAGAGAAAGGGGAATTGTTTCTACTGGTGGAGAGCGGGCTGGTACAGTAAGGGAGAACTGTTTCAGCTGGAGGAGAGCGGGCCGGTACAGAAAGGGGGAACTGTTTGAGCCGGTGGAGAGCAGGCCGGTACAGTAAGTGGGAACTGTTTGAGCCGGTGGAGAGAGGGCCGGTACGGAAAGGGGGAACTGTTTCTGCTGGTGGAGAGCAGGCCGGTACAGTAAGGGAGAACTCTCTGAGCTGGTGGAGAGCGGGCCGGTACAGAAAAGGGGAACTGTTTCTGCTGGTGGAGAGCGGGAAGCTACAGAAAAGGGGAACTGTTTCTGCTGGTGGAGAGCGGGACGGTACAGAAAGGGGTGATCATTTTCTGCTGGTGGAGAGCGGGCCAGTAGAGAAAGGGGGAACTGTTTCTGCTGGTGGAGAGCGGGCCGGTAGAGAAAGGGGGAACTGTTTCTGCTGGTGGAGAGCGGGCCAGTAGAGAAAGGGGGAACTGTTTCTGCTGGTGGAGAGCGGGCCGGTAGAGAAAGGGGGAACTGTTTCTGCTGGTGGAGAGCGGGCCAGTAGAGAAAGGGGGAACTGTTTCTGCTGGAGGAGAGCGGGCCGGTACAGAAAGGGGGAACTGTTTCTGCTGGAGGAGAGCGGGCCGGTACAGTAAGGGGGAGCTGTTTCAGCCGGTGGAGAGAGGGCCGGTACAGAAAGCGGGAACAGTCCCAAGCAGAGAAGCAGGAGTTTAACTGCAGCACTGCTGCTCTAGTCTCTCATTACCATCACCATTTAAATGCGCGTAATGAGGATGAATGTGATCAGATGTCTCCCACACTCAGCGAAAACAGAGAGAAACTGCGACCCAATTAGGCTAACATAAGGATCATTATGCATATTATGTAGTCATTCGAAACAATTTTTGGAAGGCAGATTCGTTCTGTGTTGGGACGCCACAATCCAATATAATTTTTATTGTGACTAATGAAACAGTTTATGAAGCTGATTATAGCCGCCCTTCGTTGCCGTCTGAAATTGGGAGAGGAGAACGCAGTCGCTGTGGGCAGAGGCGCAGTGAACAGTCTCTGCATTAGAAGACGTACACTGCATTGCAGTTATACACAGAGAAACATGCAAGGTTGATACAATCCTCCATTATTGGGAGTTCTGATTCCATTAACACAATGCTTAAATGTTTCTCACCCTGGGTGACTTAGTGGGATGAAATAACACAGAGTAATACCAAAAAAAAAAATTGGTGGAGACTAAAAAATATAATCCATCACAGTTTTTCAGGGATTCGTTTGGGAGGGAGTTGTTTAAAGGGATGTTATTATGAATTAATAATGCATTCATTCATTCATTCATTCATTGCAGTCTTAACAGAGGATGCCAAAAAGCCCAGAAAACAGATCCCATAAGCGGTATTGCATTAATATAGATAAGTTCTGCATTATGCACCTGGGGTAAATGTATTCTATTCAGGGTCGAACACTTCAGTGACACTGTGGCTCGGTCAGTTAAAGATTGAGCCAACAAATATCTATCTACGTGTTATGCAGTTCTCGATGTAGTGATCTATGGAGCTGACCTGATAGCAACATACACGCCAGTCAGGTAGCTGGCTTCATCACCGCATTGCGACTCACTGGTCTGGTTTCCCAATCTGCAGTAATGGTAGCCGTCTCTCGGGCGTGCTGTTCCATCCGACTGACTTTACTGTTAAATTGGATGATCCAGACATGGGCTTCCTTCCTCCAGTTTTGGGATTAATAAACTAGTAGGCTTTGAGCACAGAAAAAGGAAGCCTGCTTTGATGGACATGACATTTCACATTTCAAGGTTTTTACAGAAAACTGGTGCTTAACATACCCCACTTTAGCTGGACTTTTCATTTTTTCAGCTGGTCTGATTAGGTTTAGTGTTTACTGAGTGTAATTAATGTAGGGTTAGGGTTACGGTTTACTTGGTCTGGAAACCTATGTAGGATTGGGGCTTACTAGGTCTAATTCCCTGGAAGGGTTAGGGTTAGGGTTTACTAAGTCTGATGACCTATGAAGGGTTAAGGTTTACTTGGTCTAATTATCTATGTCGGGTAAGGGTTAGGGTTTACTTTACCTATGAAGTTATTTTTCTCTTTACCAAGGAGATAACCAGGCATGCCACACCCAACATGTATTTACCGCCTGCCAATTTGTAACAACTCTGCAGTTTTGTTGTCAATGTTTGGGGTTTAAAACTAATATTTCTGACTGAAGAAATTGGTTTATTAAAAATTTAAGGATTTCTTTCTGTGAAGCAAAAAAATAAAAAAATGCACTCCTACATCTCCATGCACTCCTATTGTTGCAAAACGAAACAAAAACCTGTTTGCAGAATGACACGGCCAGTGTTTTCCATTAGCACAGAGGTGATAAAATTACACATAATGCCTATGCATTCTGCAAACACACACACACATACTACAGCACAAACAGTGAGTGGCAAAGAGAGACAGGGAGTGAGAGGGGCCGCCAGCCCAGTTGCCAGGCCTTCACAATCCAACCTGACCATGCCCCTTTGTCGTCGAACCAAATATAGTTTACATTGTCCATCCTTGTGTACAATAGCTTGATGTGGGCTCCCTGGTTCCTTGGCCCTTGAATGCGAACCATCCTCCGCGCTAGGCAGTGAATGCTATCTCTGAGCCCCAGCACATGGGACGTGTGGCGCTCCCACACCTACCCACACCGCTGTGGGAGTCAGAGCGACGCGATCGACAGAAAGCACGGTATTCCGCACTGGCTCCAGCCAGCATGTTGCTAACCGTTTCTACGACCTTATCAAAGATCAAGAGAGAGAAGGAAAAAAAACATTAAGAAAACACATTTGAAGGCTGGAAACAGAGCAGGGCAGTATTGTAGCAGCACTTTGACTGGGGCAATCTGTGTTTTCGATCACTGTGCGACGAGAGCCTGCAAACGGCACATACATGACAAATTCCACCCCAGTTATAATATATTTTGATTGGAAGAAATTCTAGCTGGAGCTTAATGAAGAGTAGGATGCCCCAGTCCTATATTGTATCGGCTTTGACTGGATATACATATATGGATTTGTACAGTGCCTTGCACAAGTGTTCACCCCCGCTTGGACGTTTCCACAATTTTCCACATTTTTTTAACACAACATACCTAACACTCTGAAGAGAAACACACACACACACACACACACACACACACACACACACACACACACACACACACACTATTCAGACCCCAATTTTGTCATATTACTGAATTACAATTGGTATGTTAATTTCATTCATTTCAAAAATTTATTTAAAACACATACTCAAAATAAAATGGTGTAAGGTGACATTGCTTTTAGGATGGGAAATATTTGTTTGACAAATAAAAAACTGAAATTCTCAATGAGATTGTGATCAAATCTTTGACTTGGCCACCATAGCAAATTCACCCTTTTGTTCTTGAGTCACTTCAAATGTTGCTTTAGCATTGCGCTTGGGATCGTTGTCCTGCTGAAAATTTCCTCCCTATCTTTTTTGTGGGCGGAAGCAAGTTCTCTTGCAGTATTACCTCTATTTTGCTCCATTCATTCTTCCTTTTATTCTTACAAGATTCCCAGTCCCTGCTATTGAGAAGCATCCCCACTGTCACCACCATACATCACTGTAGAGATGGGGGTGACTCAAAGCATGGGCAGTGTTAGATTTGTGCCACACATAGAGCTTTGAGTTTTGGCCAAAAAGCTCTATCTTGGTCTCATCTGACCACAAAACCTTTTCCCAGAACGCAGCTGGCAAATTCCAGACGTGCTTTCAGATGCTACGTTTTGACACCAACTTCTTTCTTGCCACACTCCCATCCATGCCAGTGTTATGCAGAGCTCTTGGTATGGTTCTGCAACAACTGGGTTTTTATCCAGAAAATGTGACAGCAACTTTAATGGTTCACAGCTGGAGGCCAATGGGAATGTAATTGTGTCGTTGTTAGGGTCATTTCTTTCATCTAAGTAAACTGGGGAACTTGGAGCTTTCACAGCACAGGGGTTGAATACTTCTGCAAGCAACATATTTTAGTTTATTATTTGTCTTACCAATATATAGATTTCCCTGCATAAAACAAAGAACACCTTTCAATAATTGAATTTCAGTGTTTTAAAATAAATCGTATAAAAGAACAAAAGTCAAACGTACCATTCGTAATTTAGTAACATGAGAGAATAGGTCTGAATTGGTCTAAATATTTTCGTAAAGGCATTCGTTGATCCAACGCATTTAAAAGTGTCTGCGCCATGAAGCGCCAGGTTGTATTTTCTGGAAAAGGAGATAATTATCTGTAACACGTGTCTAAAAATTGTTTATTTTTTTAAAGACTCAATAGTGTTATAAAACCTATAGTTTAACCTTTAAAGATTAGCTTGTGTGTTAAACGTCATGCATGTTCCTTCAAAACTGAGGGAAATGATTGCTGTTCTATAAAATGTAAATAAAAATAACTTAAATTTTAAATTTGTAGCAATGGTATCAATTTTATTTCGGCAATTTTATTTTGCAACTGTTTTCGAGTCACGAACGCTTTACATTAATGAGATGAGCAAAATATTTCTTTGATTTTCTTGATAAAAAGTTAAATAACCGTAGAAAAAGACGAATGTTTTTTTTTTGTTTGACGAAGTATCACAATCTAGTGCCACCTACTGAAGGACTTAATGCACTACATTCCTCTTAGTAAGTGTTCTAAAAAGTGCCCTGTAAATTTTAGCAGAGCATATAATGTTCTCTACTTCTGCGTTACCCATTTAGAATCCAGTAGCAGGCTTAAACGGTCTCCATCGCATAATTAAAAATTCTGTGGGAGACTAACTCGATGCTTATATGATTGTAGTCTAAACTGGAACGATAGATGGCTTTCTTTTGAAGAATGAAAGACATTTGTATTGTGCGAAATATAGTGCACATACTCTTCATGCAATTGCAATCTTCTCCCACGTAACTGCTGTTTCTCAGTTACTGACTAATTTTGAAATATACTACTGGAAATTACAGAATAAAAATCGACAAAAATGACATCTATCTATTATTATCAATTTGGCAATAAGGATAATCTGATTGTATAAATCAAATCAAATTAAATTGAATTAAATTAAAGTGTACAATGTTTATAACATTGATAATAATCATGGGATAACTTGCATTGGTACTGGCAGAATGGTAACCTTAAGTGGGATTCAAGATATTTCGCCAAACATGGAACAAGTATTTCTACCACTTGTCTGGCTGTGTCGGTGAAGAGGTGAAAATTCAGTAGTAGATGCAGCAGGGGAAAGACAAGTTCTCACTGTAGCTGGAGACACCACAAGATAAGTCGACGAGTAAGGTGTTTGCATCTGACTTTGATGCAGAGGGCAGTCCTTATAAATTATTAACTGAGAGCCGAAGGGAAAAGCATGAGTTCTGTATTCCCTGGAAAGAAAATATAAATCTTAAATATCAGCTGTTTTTTCTTCTTCTAATTGTTAGTTTGATTCTTTTAAGGATTTATTTTGCCATCTCTAAAACAATTTAATTATCATATATTTTTATATGAATACATAAACATTTTCAGATAGGTGCAATGTGTGAAATATTCACCCAAACCGCATTTCGAAGAGAAATGTGAAATATATAAAATGTATTTTACTTGTACTCAATGTACTTGTACTAAGTGAGACTTCTTTTAAGAGGTTCCCTTTAGTCTTTTTTTAGTTGCAATGGACCGGAAAGGGTCGATATAATATTCATTTAACACTTTATTTCTGCAAGTTTTGGATTAAAATGTCCTGGTACATGTTGGAATCCTTCATCCCCTCAATTGCAACAAAGCTTGACATCAGCAATTATTCTTTAACTTACAACAAATAATAATTATGGAAATTTGTCAATGCAATATGCTTGAAAGCTAATCCATGCAACAAAAAAGGGATTTTAATAATTAACAAAAAGGCACTTTGGATATCAATAAACGAGATGAAAAGAGATTACAGCCAGTAAAAAAATTTTTTTTCCATTATTTCATTATTTTAAAATGTGTTTAAATTGTTTTTGGAACTTAACTGGAGAACAAACAGGAAGGCAATTAATTACAATCAAAATGCCCATTATGTTACTGAAATATTGAGGGGTCCCTATGTCCACAGAAGGGAGGGGCAACATTCTCAATGGCCGAAGGCTGTTTTCATAATTATGGTTATGGGTCTGGGTGCATAAAAATATGTGCTGGAGGAACGCAGTCGGGGCTCAGAGATAAGCTGTGTTTGCTCTGTGCCCTTGCTAATCTCGTAGCCTTGATCAAGGTACAGTTAAAAAAAAGAAACCCCAAGGCCTCTTTTTTATTGATCAGCCTTGGATCTCAACTTTTACAACATGGGCTCTGGTTTGCCGTTATAAATTATTAGCATTTGTTCAATGAATTATTGCATTGGAAGCAAGCTGAGGCACGTACCTATTTATTTTTCAAATAAGCTTTCAAAGGCAGAGTCCGGGCTAAGATGCTCTTTGAGTGGCTCTCAATCCACCCCGCACAGAAGGAAGTTATCAAAGGCTATGTTTCAGTGAGACCACGCCACTATGCGAGTCACATGGCTTTGCCAAGGCTTTTATTTTCTGCTGGAGAACGGATGGAACGCAAAGTACACCAGCTTTCCCCGGACGCAAACAAAACATTGGTTCTGTTTCTGACTCTCTTAAATAAGAATACAATTCAGATGTAGCCCCTTTTAAAGTTTGTCTGATTTGTCCCATTCAGTGAGGGAAATTGTACAGCAGCTCCCAACTGAAATAAAGCGAGTGTCTGACTGATAAGCGAACGCATTTTAGGAAGCTTTGAAAGTTTGTTCCTTTGTAGTTCCTGGTAGTCCCCTTTCCCCTCTGACCTTTGCGTGGGTCGCAGACTGTAATTGCCGGTACTGGTTTTGTTTATATACAGGCTGCTAATTGCTCTTCTGCCAGACTGCTCATCTGTCATGGATAGAACCTAGCAGAAGAGTCCCTTTAAAAAAGTCCGGACCCATTAATACCCTTTTCTTTTGTTTGACAACCCATCCAGAAGAGGCACGTACTGGGGTGGAAACCATATGTTTAATTATTTCAGACTGAATATTCTCAACACATGTAGTCAAAATAACTAAAATACTCTCAGGACAGCTGGACAATCATGGAAGCTAATTGAGGTTCTTTGGTCTACACTAATGCTGAATCATTTTCCAAACTATACCCATACGTGTTTTTTCCTCCAATTTCACCTGCAATCCTCAATGATGCCATTTAACAGATTTTAAGTTGTGTAGACTTAAACATACTCTCACACACACACACACACACACTCACTCACTCACTCACTCAGATACACTCACTCACTCACTCAGATACATAGATCTATCTCTGTTGTTTCTGGCCTGTGTCCCCCTCTGGTCAGGATAAAACTACACAGATCCTCACCCCAACATGCATGTAAAGAACTGACCTCATAAAGTGGGGTCACACAAATCTATATAAACATTTAAAAGAGGATCTCTTTCATTTCTCTCTTTGCTACTTTGACAGGCAGGCGATCTCCACATAAAGAGTGAGTGGCGGGAGAAAAAATAAAGAGGGAGGATTTTTTTACATTTTACTGTTTGCCCACCAACTGCTAATACAACATCTGGAGTTATGACAGTTGGCTATAACAAAAACGTTCACTAACTCAAACCAAATGCTCAAAATGCTACCTTAATCTGTAGTAGCCAACCAGAAAGCTAAACTTTAAAGACTCCAATGAATAACTAATTGAGGTGGAAAAACGGGATAAGTAATTATACCTGACGTCATAAAATATTGTTCACTCCTTTGCTTCTTTTCTCTTAACACGGGCTGGTAGCTGTTTCTATATCTAAGTATATAAACTTACTGACATGAGTTTACGTTTGTTTTTAAAATTTCAAACTACCAAAACACTTCAAATGGACTGGCCAACTGTCATTTATCTTCAACGAGAAGTAGCCATTTAAATAGTAAAATAATAATTCACCGCAAAAGGCTCACTGCCGGTCCAAACTACTGCAGAATGAAAAGATTCAAGGGCAAGTTTTGACAATATGTCCACAGCCAATGGGGGAGGTCTGACAGGGAGATAGATTCAATATTTAACTTAATGGGGTACCATGTCAGGTATTGTACAAAATCACACAGCACCGCTCTGATCCTTTAATTCCTCTAATTTCCCCAAAGGCCATTTTTTCAATCTTCTCTTTGGTTGTGGCCCTGCTTGGGCTTCATAGCCTCTAACAGTGACCTGCACTTTGTTTAACCTTCAGTTACTGCCAGCCGGAAACCTTTAATTAGCTTAATTGATTAGAAGAAGGGGTTAGGGGTAACTGCGGCTGAGAAACCGTTTATCTTAATCGCTTTAGAGCGACTGTGGATTTGGGGGCTGCCGTCCTCCAGTGGATCTCTGCTGTCCTGTAAGACAGATGTGAGGTGGGAGCCACAAACCCAGCTGGCTCACTTGTTTAACAGGGAAAAGAGAGAGGGGAGGCAGTGGCTTGGGTGAACAGTCGCAGCCCCAACTCTCGTGTCTGCTAACCGCTGCGAGGCGCTGGAGGAAGCACTCCCGGTGGAACGCCGGCTCCAACTCTATAGCGTGAGCAGGGTGATCTGGCCCGAGCATTAAATGCTCTCTCAGCGTTGTGCCCGCGTCTAGCGGCCACCTCCAGGCGGTCTCATGCAGTCAGGAAGAAGGTATGCGCTAATCGGCGTTAGCGCTCCGCTACGAGAACCACAACGTGCCCACCAGCTCACCACTCGTGTCCCGGAGTCTCGCTCTGTGCCGTCCGAAGCAGGTGGAGGAACTTGGAGATCTTCTCCCACAGGACGGCCTTGGCCGGCGACCCGGTCATGGGCTTGATTGAGTGAATCCTTGCCATCTCCTTCGCAATCAACCTGCAGGAAGATTAGGTTTAATTTTAACCACTAATTTAGGAGGGATTAATTTTGTGTGTGCTGCCCCATCCTTCTGAACATCGAACAGAATTGTTAACATCTGTAAATTAGGCCAATCAGTTCATTAAGAGAGCAACTTGGTTCATGCAATATTTTTGTACGCGTAAATAATCTAACATTGTTCAAGAACATGGTTACTGCATGTAAATGTCAGTTCAAAAAGATCTTTGCTTATTATTACTTTTCGATATGCTTTCTTTTAGAGCTGTGTGTAAAGCGAAACTACGCTGAAATACGCTGTTGGGCAATTGACCTGCATAATAGAGGCTCATTGGCTCATTGTTGTGGTGACTTGTTACAATCACACATCTGCTTCATCCACTTTTGGTGCATTTTTAGCACTTACGCAAGCAGTCTCACTTGACCTGCACAAATAAATCTGCATGTTGTTTGATAAACTTCGATTTCAGCTTTTAGTTTCTCCATTTATTTTTATTTATTTTAGTTAGTGCTGAGTGAATGGAATGAGCAAAAAATAATAAAGACCCAAGGGGTAAATATAAATCTAGCTTCAGGCTGTTACCACAGCCCTGACGGATGACTGGCTCGGGGTACTGAGGCAACTGAGTCAGCTGGGCCTTGCAGAGTCAGATATCTGGAAAGGTCAATCTGCTACACACCAGACTGGCACAGGAGCAGAGGAGGCTCCACGGCTAGCCATTTTAGCGGCGCTGCCGATTTTGTGACTGCACAGGAAGAGCAAGGCAGCTTAAGAGCTTTGTGTGAGATCGCAGCCCGGGGGCATTGTTTTAGCAGTTAACACTCTCAAAGCCTATCGCTCCTCTGGGAGGGCCCTTTTTATGCGTGTGGGTTTGTGCGTGCACGTGTGTGAGGGCGAGGAAGGGGAGGGGGCGGGGATCGAGAGACTTTTTCAGTTTCTGACTTCACATCGGCCTATTGAACTCAAAAACAGACAGCGACCTGTACACGAGTGGCTGGTGGAGCAGACTGTCGCTCAGCACCTCTCCCCTCACAAACTCATAGCAGATCCCGTTCCGGAAGCTGCAGTAGAGTTGTGGGCCGCAGTTGTGGGTGTGGAGCACCCGGAGGGTCTCCACCTCCTTCTGCCGGTCCAGGTAGAGCTCTGTCATCTTGCCGTACACCCGCACCAGGACCACGTCTCCTGGCTGCGAGTCCTGGTAGCAGCCTATCAGCAGGTTGGTGATCCCTTCAGTGAAGAACTGAAACACAAAGAGACATTTCATCCATCTATCTATATTTGCATTTTTGTTCACGGTGTACACATTTTACATAACTGTTGGTGGTAGAAGATGTGGTGTTAGTGACCTTGGGTTACTCCTACAGAAAGCAGTAATACTAGAACAAAAACTTGTTAATCAGCATCTTCATCACAAATCACTGTCCAGTACCATCTCTCTATCTCTCAGCCTCTTTCATCACATTCTGTCCTGTCTCTAGGCATGGTCTACTCCACATCATAAAAAAGTTTGGTTAGGGGCTGCACTGTTGATCACCCAACCCACAGCTCTGCGTGATCTTGATTTCTCACATAGCTCATATTCTACCTCTGTCAGCTGGCATCCACATTCAAATCATCATCAGAGGGTTTATCCACAGTAGATGTGAAAGTTTGAAGTCTGTAAATGTCTTTTCCGCTGTGATGTCACAGAAAATACAAAACCGCCAGCTCACCTTTACTATTAATTAATGAAGGATACTGATCCCAAAAAACAGGACCGGGCTTTCCTCTCAGAGATGGTCGCAGTACTTATTATTTGGTGACATAGAAAACCATGCCTCAAAGATTCAGTGGTGGTTTTTTTAGCATGGATCAGTATCCAAAGGAATGATTGAAGGAAGGCTGTTGGAATGGTATTAGATTAAGAATGGTTATCATGACACTCCACTACTGGAGTAAATACAGTGTTAAATTGTACCACCCTTGTCATCGTTGATAGCTAAACAGCAGAAGTCAGATTGATATTCCATGTTATTTACATATTATGTGAAGCCTTGTGATACTGGTAGCATATTTATCCTAAACCATTAGCAGAATATTAGGGCTATATATTTCAATTTAACATACAAAATTAACTATATTTCATCAGGGCAATTACATCAGTTTTTTCATCGTGTGGGTGTCTGTTTTTTTAAACAATTCACATAATTTTTGGAGTTATTCTGTCGGAGTTGATGGTAACACATGGCTTCTGAAGCCATCCTGCATGAATATAGCATGTCTTGTCGACTGAAGGAGCAAAGCCCTAGCAAGTTTCTTGTACCGCTTTCAAGGTTTCGAGTCCAGTTTTACATTTATTAAAAATCTGAGTGTGGTATAATTTTATTGCATTCAGGCCGAGATCAAAGAATTGCTTTCTATGTTTGAAGTCTTTTTTCCATTTGAAGTTTCTTCCAAAGACGCTGTGTGTAATAAAACAAAAGTTTACATATATTTTTGCCTGTTTCCCAGAAATGTGATGTGTGTCGCGTATCGATCGCCCATACGAAATGAGAGAAAACAGAGGACTTGTGGAGATGCTGAATTTGTACTCATCAGAATACATCCTAAAGAGGAATCCCAGCTTCTCTCTGAGGCATTGTGGAGATGCTGGATTTGTAGTAATCGGACTACATCCTAAACAGGAACCCCAGATTTACTCTCATGCCTTGTGGAGATGCTGGATTTGTACTCATTGGACTACATCCTAAACAGGAACCCCAGCTTTACTCTCAGGCCTTGTGGAGATAATGGAGCTGGGTAGGTAGCTAAAGCACCAATGAGATCAGCACTTATAATGCCTGATGCTACTTATTGACCCAAGTCAATAAATTTCAAATCAGCTTCACTGCAGCCTGGTCCCAGTGGTTTATGTAGCAAATCAATAACACGTCGATCAGTCAGGGCCCTTGAAGTGATTAACTTCAGGATCAGTTTGCCAGAAATGTGTGAAGTGTGTTCCAAATAAAAAAGCTCAGAAAACAGACCATTCAATAAGTGAATGCAATATTGCTAATTTAGTTTACCAAAATTTTGTACCTTAAATTAATGGGTGTAGGGTTCAAAGACAAGCAAGGGGCTTCTGTAGCTAACATGAAAAAGCTTCTGTCGCTTACAAAACCTTGAATAGAATTCCCACCATGGTGCATTGATGCACATAAACGGTGGGATATCAGCAAAATTAATCACCAGACCACCGGGATAACATTACACTTCATGCACACGCACCCACACAGACATAGTCATGTCACCAGACAACCATTTTCGACTGATCGATGGTTGTATTTTCATGGTCATTTTTAAGGAAGCACTTTGGTGGGCCACGGAAGACCTGAACAGCCTGTTCTGCGAGCATGTTGGTTCAAACTACACGTTATTTCCAATAACATATGCAAAAGAAAGGACTGTAATTTTGAATTCAAAACCACTTGGCACACCCACCCTGCAGCACTTCACTGTACTTACAGTGAAGGGAGGATCTGGAGAGACTCACACAAAGGGAGAGAACATAAAGAGACGTCCTAGACTGAAAGCTGCTGATGAGGACGATTCTGCCTTCCAGCTGGACAAGAATCGAGTGCCTGCCCTTCAAATCAGCCACTCTCTGCTGTGTTCGATTCCCGCCCTTTCTTTCAGAAGGGTGTTTTCAGCCAATTGTGCAGTGCTACTGTACTGCTCCCTGACCCCGTTTTGCTGTAGGTGGTCCAGTAGCATTTTTCGGATAAGGTTTGTATTCATTCATACAAGTCACTGCCTCTCCGGGCAATCCCCCAGAACACTGTGTTTGGTTGTGTGTGTGTGTGTATGCGTGTGCTAAAGGAAATCCCGCCACTGCAGTTGTCCCATTGGGAAGGTACTAAACATGCACCAGTCCAGCAAATGTCCGACGATATCAATAGGCAAAGTGTTAAATGGTCAGCAATGTAAATTGCTCTAGAAGAGTGTCTGCTAAATAATACTTAAAAAAAAAAAAAGTCAAGTTAGTCCATGGGCATTTCAAGTCCTGTTACTTGTGCATTTTCAATGACATTGATTGCTTTCAGCTCCTACTTAGGTTACATCAATCAAATCCTGTGTGGAACAATGCTCCATTTGATTTCAACATCTCCCAGTCCAGCTCGAGTGAAATATTTGTTTTTAATGCTCTGTCTCCATAACAAGCACAGTGCCTGGCCTCCCATTGACATGCAGCCCTGCCAAAGGAAGTGGTGTCTGTAGTGGGATGCTGGGAATTGGCCACTCCTCGCTCCGTGAGCTTTTCGCTCGGAGCCCGGCTGCAGATGGAAAGATCTCCGGCCCGCTCAGCCAGGAACCCCTTGAGAACTCAAAAAACCCATTTCTCTGGGAGATTGCTACACTGTTTGCTGACATGAATAAAGCTGTCACCTCTTTAGAGCTGCAAATTTGTCGGGGGACACGGCGGCCTCCCGCCACCACTGGCCTTACAATCAGCGCTCCAGAGATAGCAGACGCTAAAGGAAGACTAACAAATGTCTCTGGACTAAGATTAAGAGCTATGGAAAGAGGGCCAGTGTCTGGTATTCTTGGATGTTGTTTAGGGCCTACTCTGTCCATGGCATTGTGATATAGAGCCCTTTCTTTTCAGATCTGCCCAGAAAGAATGGCTGTCACTGATGTCTATCCAGTGTAAGTACACATAAACTCAAGGCGTCTTGGTGTACATAAACAAACCGAACTGTCAATGTTTTTTCAAAAACTCACAATAGGTTTTGCTTTTAAGTTGACCACAGTACAATAATACGGCATAAAGAACGAAAGTATTGGCAAACTGTCCAAGAAGCATTCCAGACCAGCAGACCAGGAACGGCTGGTTATACACAGTACAAAGTATACACTGTAATAGCTAACTGTCGTGCTACACAGTCATGCACGCATGTGGAGCACATAGACGGCCAGCCAAAACAAACAGTCCTGCACGAGCCAGAGGGTGCGCAGGGCTTGAAGCACTAATTCAATAAACCAAAGTGTCGAAGGTTTGACCACCAAGCCACACGTCGCCGCCGGAGATATGCGCATCCTGTGTTCGCAGAATCTGATTGGCTCCGGCTCTCTCACGCCTCCTCCATTCTCAGCTGACACTTCCTCTCCCGGGCATTAGTGTTACACACAGGACATAACACAGAAGAAATTATAATCGCACAATTTAACAGCTAGATGTCTAAATGACACGTTGATGCATTGCTCAATGCTTGAAATACCTTAACTGTCTGACTGTCCAGCCGTCTAGACTGAAACCCAATTAGTCATCTGCCCAGCCTCCTCCAGAAATCACTGTAATCAGTCAGATTCAACCTGAAACTTCACCTGTCTTTTACCCATAACTTAAACAAGGTTCACCACCCTAGCTAGCTGGGAACCTAACTCAGCTTGTCACAAGAGAAGCGATTAGCTTTTGAGCTAATGATGGAAATTCATAGCTAGAGGAACTAACTCTACTCTTGTCTTCGACTACTGGCAGTGGTGTCACTGTCAGCCGCTACACCACACCCCTTACACTCGCCTTCAGCTGGATGTTCTCAGGCTTCCACTGGGGCTTCAGGTCCTTCAGCAGCACCAGGACACTGTCCCTGGGGTCGTCCTCATTCACTATCACGTCCAGGTGGGGGAGGACGTCTTGCCGGGCCTTTGTGCCGGCTTCCATCACTGCTGGGACGTCTCCGGCCGAGCTCTGCGCACTTTCTCCGTCCTTCTAAACCCACTGATCAGTGGCACCGCTCATGTCCAGCAACAGAGTTTCCAAGCTGGTTTATCAAAGTGCAACGTTCGACTGGTCATCTTCACTGCTGCACTGCGGTTAGTGGAGTCATTACACATTAACCCGCCCCCTCAAAAGTGGGAGAAACCACAGAGTAACTTAATTCCTAGTCTTATCCACATAGAGCTAAAACTTTAATCTCATCTTTACAATAATATATATGAATTGACAACACATTAAAAATATAGCCAAACCTAGAACAGAAGTATACAAAAGATGTAAATAACATCAGCATCATTTTTCCGGGGCGTGGGAGGTGACAGCTTCTGCAATGGCACATCATACATTATACTTCAAGTGAGAGTGTTTGGCCCACTTCACTAAAATACCTCCGGCATGGGTGATTATAATTACTCACACTGCCGGCTCAAGTGCGCACCCTCAGAGTGTGATCCAGGATCCAGGAAGGCCTATTGCGTTAGAATTGGGGCGCTTACATCATGGTGCTGACATGTTTACCAGGCACCTATACTAATCACCAGCTCCAATTAATAGGAAAGCACATGCCGAATCCTACATCCGCTGTCGTTGGTTCATTTATCCATCCTATAATTCTCAAACTCTTCTAGACATCAGTTGAATTGTGGCTGACTTTTAAATGATTTGGGGTTCTCTCAAAAGCTACTCTACAAGATTTTCTCAGGATTTCTAAAGGTCAATGAAGTTTATCTACTATAATTCCTTCGTTGTGAATGACTTCGGTCTTGAGGAAAGCGGCTATAGCCAACAGCTGACTTATCCACGCAGATATAAAGATTCTGGCGAGGATTACAGATTTAAGTTCAGATGAAGTTCATGCCTTTTGAAAGGCAGCAGTCACAGCTAAGTTATGTGAATTCATGGATATTCAAGTGATTTGGTTTTCGTTCCCACAATCCTCAGAAAAGGAGAGGGGGGGGAAGCTAGCATCCACAACAATATCTCTTCAGTAATAATTAAGCTGATGGCCTATTATGCTGTATTGCAGATCAATAAGTGCGTAGTCTGGCGGCCCTTGAAGGAGGCAGCATTGGCTCCGGGCCAACCTGCCTCGCTCTTTGCGAGCAGACGCAGGTGCGTCGCCACTCGCTGCTGTTTGTCAGGGAGTGCGACTGCAACAATCGCAGCCTCTTCAGGGTAATTGTGCACAAGTGCTCATTTAGGGGCATTCTCTTTTGTGGGGGCAGGTGCAGTTATTCTCCCCTCTCCGCGTGAGGGGGAGGCCCCCGTGGGCAGGCGCATCTGTCGGCCTGCTTGCGGGTGGGTTACAGTACCTGGGCTCCGATCCTGCCGCGTCCATGGCCCAGCATGACTTCCTCTGTTTTCTTACCTGCGTTCGTGCTGGGCAGGCTACCGTTGGTTTTGAGCCAGAGAAAGACAAACTGAAATTAATTGCGTGGCTGGCTTAGAATTTTGTTCCAAAAATTCAAAATGTCAAAATAAATATCTGTTGTCACTTATAGGCGGAATGAATATCTTTTAGATATAGCTCTACCACCGTGTATCAACACGGTATTTACTAACATCAAATTTTATTTATCTCATTTTAAAACACATTCATATTTAGCTGGGTCTAACTAAAAACAGTCGTGCTCAGACACAAAAAAAAACCACAACATTTTGAACAGTTCGAACATCAGTGTCGGCCCAAAATGTTACAGTTCCGTTTGCTCAGCCTTGTAGAGCGACATTGCTTGGCTGTCATCAAAAAAGCCTCATCTTGCAAACATGCTTGTGTTTTGAAGGAGAGCTGAATATCAACATTAAAAATGTAGGGCATATTGCAAAACATGGTCACGTGGAGCAAGTGTATGGGCAGATGTTCCTTCAGTGATCTGTAAATAAGTGGAATTGTATATAAAGATGCAGAGGAGGTCGTTAGTGATGCAGGAAGCAGCAGGGCTTTCAACCCACTGCCGGAAATTGTAAGACAACAGAAGCTGGTAACACTCACAAACTGTTAGGGTACATGTTTGATTTAGGTCTCTGAGTTTGTTTTTTTCTTTCTTCTCCCTTTTTATTTTGAGACCCTCCTCTGTGTATATCGAGTGAACTTTCAGGAAAGCAGACCTTGAAGAAGAGTGGGAAAGAAATTAATCATTTATTAAAAGATCAACAACAAAAAAAAAAACAAATCTGGAAAGTAGACCAAAGGTTTTTTTAGGCTCTGTTACTTATTCCTCCTGGTTGCTTTTAAAAATGTTTTTAATTTTTAAGTGGAGATAGAGGTGGGTTTGCCATGCTCTCCACACAGCACATATTTAATGAAATTTATAACAATTGTTCTTCAATCAGATTAACTGCTTGTTTAAAATGCAAATATGTTCTTTTCTGTGACATGCTGTAATTAAACAGAACAATGCTCTATTTATTCATCTCTCATTACGTCGTGCTCATCAAGGGCTTTGAAAATGGAACAATGATTGACCACCTGGTCTTGTTACTCTAGTTAAATTTATTAAACTCCGAGTTTCAATAGAAAATCAATGTGTAATTGTATGGGTTGCATGGGGTCAGGATTGTTTTTTCTAGGGGAAGATATAATTAGCTCAACCTACATGCTACATATGCTGATGACAGTTCTATAAATTTTGTCATACCTGTATTTTGGGATGTCTGTAGGCGCTTCCGTACCCTCATTTTTCTATTTTAAAATATGAAATACTTGTAACAGTGGGTGCGAGATACAACTCAAAACAGATCCCAGAACAGCTTGCCTTATTGTATGCCCTGTGTTGTTTGTTTCGCTATCTCAGCGTAATCTGCGACTGTTCAAGAAGCACATCCCTCGGCTCACTCTGACCCCACCCAGCTGACTATGTGGTGTGATCGTTTAGTAATCTTTGTTGGTTATCCAAGTCCTCCAAAGCACATTCAATATAATCTCATTACGTTCTTATACAGGCTATGATCATTTCAATGACCCGGTTGCAGTTATTTACTAACTTCAGTATCCCATGACAATTTACCATTTGTGTACAGAGTTTTGTCATTTTGCACCCGAGGTGAAACATGGACCTAATTCCAGAATTCTCACATGAAAAGCCACGGGCTTTGTAAAAATTTCTTTACGGTTATAGAGAGCACTTTTATATTACAATTTTTAAATTGTAAAATAGTGAGACTTGATTGCAATTCATTGGGAAAAGCATATGCATCCCCTGTTCCAAGCGCCGTAAGAAACGGATGCCTCCCAGTCACTGAAGTCAATTTATAATTATTATTTTGTGTCTCAATTTAACTTAATCCGAGCATTCGCGCAGTTCAAACACCGACTGTGTCGTCTGGGACACCGGAAGACGAATTTATCTCGTTCTGCCGCAGCGATAAATTAATTTGATTAAAACTTTCGTTTTGATCATCGGAATCTCATTGCAGCCGACTGGGTGCTTCTTTACCCACTCATCATGTCCCGCATATAGTTCTAGATTTTAAGTGTTTAACGCAACAGCTGTTTTCTAATGTAACGGTGAATATGGGGCTGACTGCCATCATTTTCCTAGAGGTATTCGAGTTTTCCCTTCCAAGCATGATGAATGCATAATTATCTGGCGGACCCTGTTCGATGTTTGTTGCTTTAATGCATGCGCGTGAATGTGAGTGAGATTCGCAGCTTTGTCAGTCGGGTGGAGAGGAGTTGGCTCCTGTGAGCGACTGCACGTAGAAAAATAGAACAATGGGACCCCTCTCGCCTTAAAACACTGCTGATTTGCGCCTCAGTTACAATACAATGAATGGAATCTTCTCCATGTTAAATTTTAAAACAGTCCCGTGTAGTAACGCTAATGATATGTAGCTTGGATGACGCGCATTCTGCCCTCTATGTGTCAATGATAAGGCAACGGGTCCTCCGTGGGGTTGGGAAAATTCGTTCTTTTCATATTTCATAAAGCTTGTTTGAAATGCTGCTTTTTCAGATGTGTCTTCTTAATTTAGCCCTATTCTTGCAAGCCTAGAGTGGCCATTACGGTTTCACCACAGAATGGATTAGGCAGCCTTGAGAGTAAAAAAAAAAGGCTCTGCGAAAAAAGTTTGTTTGAGTGCTTGGTTACAACCTGTTTTCTACCTACCTTAGATTCTACGGATACCGGATGCAACTGGTTTTCTACCTACCTCAGATTCTACCGATACAGGGTACAACCTGTTTTCTACCTACCTCAAATTCTACCGATACTGGGCGCTGGGTGAGACAGAGTGGGTACCGAAGCATTGACCAATACCCCCCAAGCTGTTGGACAAAGACAACAAATAATCTCAGGATAGAGTGAGTGGCATTTTTGATAATTTTGTCATCTAGAATATTTCACTCACTGGCTCTCGGTTGTGTTCTGTTCTATATA
>JAOYSI010000020.1:3241958-3284892 GCA_025775065.1 Hiodon alosoides | reverse complement strand
TTTGGTACAGTGGTTACTTGTTGGGCTGTGGAGCTGGAGGTTTGTGGTTCTAGTCCCTGGATCGCTCAGTGAGTTGTTTGGAAATAATCTTATTAAAAACTTGTACTTTTATTCACTGACTTAGTATAAAACAGTTCCTAACGCTTTAGACAGTGACGAAGGGGGAA
The DNA here is from genome assembly GCA_025775065.1 of Hiodon alosoides. NCBI lineage: Eukaryota > Metazoa > Chordata > Actinopteri > Hiodontiformes > Hiodontidae > Hiodon > Hiodon alosoides. Next base: position 3,284,725 of record JAOYSI010000020.1, on the reverse strand, counting down.
CGGAGCAACTCTACCTGGGTTCGAACCACAGACCCTGCGTCTGGAAGCCAACTGCTTATCATCTTATGCCACCCAAGTGCTCCCTTCTTAACCTTTTTGGAATTAACTATTGACTTTAAAAACCCACGGGTTTTTCTGAAAATCTTAGTTACCTTTGGAACATTCTCCTCTAGTGTTCTGGCCTTGGTACAGTGGTTACTTGTTGGGCTATAGAGCTGGAGGTCTGTGGTTCTAGTCCCCGGATCGCTCAGTGAGTTGTCTGGAAATAATCTTATTAAAAACTTAGTACTTTTATTCACTGACTTAGCATAAAACAGTTCCTAACGCTTTAGGCAGTTGGGGAAGGCGGAACGGTGCAACTCGACCTGGGTTTGAACCGCAGACCCTGCGTCATGAATCCATCCGCTTATCATCTTATGCCACCCAAGAGCTCCCTGCTGAACCTTTTTGGAATTAACTATTGACTTTAAAAACCCACTGGTTTTTCTGAAAATCTTAGTTACCTTTGGAACATTCTCCTCTTGTGTTCTGGCCTTGGTACAGTGGTTGCTTGTTGGGCTATGGAGCTGGAGGTTTGTGGTTCTAGTCCCCGTATCGCTCAGTGAGTTCTCTCGAAATAATCTTATTAAAAACTTGTACTTTTATTCACTGACTTAGTATAAAACAGTTCCTTACGCTTTAGACAGTTATGGAAGGGGGAACGGTGCAACTCGACCTGGGTTCGAACCGCAGACCCTGCGTCATGAATCAACCCGCTTATCACCTTATGCCACCCAAGTGCTCCCTGCTGAACCTTTTTGGAATTAACTATTGACTTTAAAAACCCACGGGTTTTTCTGAAAATCTTAGTTACCTTTGGAACGTCTTCATTTAGTGTTCTGGCTTTGGTATAGTGGTTACCTGTTGGGCTTTGGAGCTGGAGGTTTGTGGTTCTAGTCCCTGGATCGCTCAGTGAGTTCTCTCGAAATAATCTTATTAAAAACTTGGTACTTTTATTCACTGACTTAGTAAAAAACAGTTCCTAACGCTTTAGACAGTTATGGAAGGGGGAACGGTGCAACTCGACCTGGGTTCGAACCGCAGACCCTGCGTCTGGAATCCAACCACTTATCTTCTGATGCCACCCAATGCCTCACGAGTATTATGCGATGTTGTTTGGCATTCAGGGAGGCCCCAGTGGTCATGACAGCACCAGCCACCCTGCTCCAGAGCTGGGAGAGGAGTGTCCTGATCCTGCCCCACATGAGATTTTCTGCCACTCAGAAGCTCACACTTAGTTGGAAAATCCTCATACCATTCATCGGTCAGGGCTCACACACACACTCACTCCCTCACTCACATGCTCTGGCTAGCCTGGTGTTACAGCGCGCCGGAGTTCAGACTGTTACTTTTTCGAGGGCGCATTTCTACATTGTCGTGAACGTTTGGAGATTCTAAAACAAGCACTACTTGGATTTCGACGTCTGGTCTGAGCGACGCACGGTTTTCATCAATGGTATACTCATGCACCATGCTCTAGGCTGTCTGTGAAAAAAAGGCATTTTGCTTAAATCTTTAAGTGACCATCGGCACACTGAATAACAACAACACGAAAATGTCCCTTTGCTTCAAAGAAATCACAGAGAACTGGGGCCCTTTGATGTCCCATGCTTGATATATTTTGCCCATAGTGTCACATTGCCCTGTGATCTGTGGGATTAATTAGGTGGAACGGGCATGTCCCCGTTAAAATCATAATACTAATTTAGCCAATGTACTGCGGCGTCGCTGTGGGTGGCAGTGGCTGGTCACCTTTTTTCTTTCCGAAAAGCTGCTCTGCTAAGGCGTCGACTAATGCAGTCAACACAAAATAAATTGAAAGCCCGGGAAGCCATGCAGCTGCTTCAAACCAAACTCATTAATGATAATAAAATAAACGGCCATGCGCGAAACCCTTTGGGCACGGTCAGATTAGACCCAGAGTTCACTTTTTCATCGCTGCAGAAATGAGACTTACACCATCACCGTCCGTGTTCCCCAGTGCAAGCTGTACAAATATATGCGTATGTTGATTGTTTGGACATGTGTCAAGCCAACTTTCCCAAGCAATTCATTAGAAAGTTCTGTCACCCTAATTAAAGATACGCGAGTCCTAATTAGATGGGACCGAGTGTGTGTTACAGACAGTCCTGCAGAAATTCTGAAAGCGCTTCATTACAGTGACATTTAGTCCCCCATCAATGACAACTGTCTGATTAGTAATTAGTCACTGGGAGTTAACATTACTGTGCTACAACGGTCCGCGCCGCGGTTTGTGCTATCAGAATATTCCCAATAATGAAGCGCGTTTGTTCCATCTAAGCACCCCCGGAAAAGTTCAGTTTCCCCCCGTCGCTCGGCCATTTTGAGCCCTTCTTAAAACACACGCGGTCGCGCGACTGAAAGCGCAATGAGGGCCCGCGCCTTTAATTTGTTAAAGGGTTTCAATTTGTGTGGTTTGGCCTCCTCTGGGGAGGGGACTCTATGAATGACAGAGCAGGCTATTTCTGAGGAGACCGTCGTAAAAAATCACCTGGAATGCTGACCCTGCATTGTGTCTCAACCCGCATCGCTATTGTAATTATTTTTTTATGTCTCCTTTTAAATAAAAAAAAGGCAACAAGACCATAATTTAAACACTGTTATACCTATTTACACTTTGGAACAAACAGTAGGGAAGTGTATTATACACAGTTGTCCACATAATTTAGTGGTGTCTGTTTGGAGCAGCACAATAAAAGGAAGGAGACAGTGTTTCCTGTTTACAGGAGCGAAAGATGTCTTCTCACTAATGCACTAACTCATTTTGATTACACAGCGGCTCACGTCAGTTCATTCTCTCCTCCTTTTATTTTTATAGCGCTGACAGGAGATTGATATTTCAACTTGGGATGTCAAAACTGTGTGGACTCACGGTTTTGTCATGGAAAAACTGATTTATTTTTTTTAATTCGCAGAAAAACTGTCTGGATTCTGAGCTTATTCTTCAGATTCAGCACATTCTGTTTGCACAAAGTGACATCCGTATTTTCACAGCTTTTGAAAGCAATTAGGGCGGTTAGGCATCAGTTTTTTATGACGAAAATTTTTAACCAGTTAGACTGCTTCCCCCCTTTCTTTATTGTGCCATGATGATACTTTGTACAGAGCAATAAACACATTACAGTAGAGTGGACTAGAGTTGAGCAAATTATGAATTTTTCCTTGAAACCCGTTTGAAATGGATCGCATGTTTTACTGCGACGGTAAGATGCTGTGTGTAACTGTGTGCCTGTGTGTGGGTAAGGGAAAGAGCCTGCTTTGCGTGGGTAAAAAACATGAATCTGAACCAGTATGATGCTTGGCAGCTTGGCTTGCAGGTTTCATGGAATTCCTGCCAGACGTCTGCCAGTGGGAGCCGGTAGACGGTGTCAGATCCCACGGATTTGCACGCGGTAGAAGTAATTACAGACCGAAAGCGAATGACCGTAACAAGGATAAATGTGACCGGACGCATCTAGCATAAAAATCCTGCGCAGTTTCCAAATTGCCCTGAAATTAGGTCGACAGAGTTTATTGCGAGCAGACAACAGGGCGATTGACTTAAAAGACACGACCCTGACGCAATACGCAAATCGCCCTACGAAAATCGACTATGGGGATTTTTGTTAATATCTGTGCTGTGATGTGCATCTGAGGGAAGGCAAGGACTGTGTTGCTGTTTGCCATAACAGCGCACAGTCCTCTCTGTGTTGGTAAAGGGCCCACTCAGTGTAATATAAAGCACAGAGAGGACTATTGACAAGGCTTATTCTGAAGCCACACAAGGCAAAAACTTCCCTCCGAGTGCTTCCTGTCTGACTTAATTGGGCAATTAAAATATGCGAATTCCCAGTGAAAACTTAATCGAGCACAATGGCACTCTGTGTGAAGACAGTAAAAGAATGTGTTAAATATTGTTTTGAGACATTTTAAATCTTCTTCATTCTGGAACAAAGGCTTTGCCTAAAGAAAGAGGGTTAAAATTAATTATTTTTGAGCATCAGTGTTGACACGTCTCGTTAGAAAGGGGACGAAAGAACAAGATTCCAACAACAATGAACAACTCCATGCAGCAAATTACAAATAATCCAAACAACCTACGGGTGTGGAAACAGGTCATCGCTAATTTCAGTTATTCAGACGCTTCATAAATATGAATGCATCAATAGTTCATGTATCTGACCCGTTTTTAAAAATAAAATAAAATGTCTGACAATAAACGTGACAGATATAACGCGATAGGTATCATTTCTTAATTCTAGCCAATTGGCAGTGCTGTAAGCATTGTCCAGGTTAATTGTATATTGTCCTTTCTTTTAATATCTTCAAAAACATCTTCCTGAAGATATAATATATTTATAATTGATTGTGATTCTTCGTCATTTTTAGACCAGAAAATATGGCACAATGTTGAATTAATAATCTTATATTATTGAAACATTTATAACAAGAATTTTGCTCATAATTGTCTTCTGCAGAAATTAATAATTTTATTTTTTTCCACTCCCAGAAGATTTCGCTTTCATTAAAAAATGCGAGAACGTGAGAATGCCAACCCAACACATGTACAACAGGACAGAACCTCACAGACCGCCATAAACGGGTTTCATGCAAAGGTCGGTCTGTGCAGAAGCTACATTGTTATACTGTGCAAAAATACATAAAACAATAATAATCTTTTTTTCATCTACATACAATAAGGAGCGCTTGCAAGTGTAAGGTGGGGAATTGCTTTTAAAAAGGCAATATCATCTTGGTCGCATTCTATTTCTGCTTTCGCAAATGTCGTGGAGAGAACAAGTATGCAAATATATTCCCGCTCAAGGATATTCCTTGTAGCCCAATACAAGATCATTAACCAAAAAAAAGATTATTACTGCAAAATACATGCAGCCTTCAGAAGTTTATCTATCCCTATTAATAATCCAGATTTAAGGGGAGACTCCAGTGGTCTTCAAAAGCTAATAAAACTGTACCATTTAATGAATTCGGCCAAGATAAATCCTGGGTTCTCAGTTCCCATTGGTGCATGGGCCACGTTCTGCCCTGCCTTCTGTCAGTGGCAGAATTTTGATGGAGAACACAAACTGGAGCTTCCTTCATGTACAATGGCATTAAAAACCCGTCCCCATTCTGGACAGTCTGCTACACAGACTCAAACAGGCTGCAACAACTGTGAAAAATTACCGCTCAGTTAAAAGAAAAATTATAACTAATTATGAGAATTTGTTTGAAAATCCCAGCGGAATGGAGAGGGATGTGCAAAGAGACGGGCGGCTCAAAGACAACTGGGATTGGTGGAGCCTGGCTGTGCGTCTTCACCCTCCCCGTGTGTGGTTGTGGGAGTCATGGCAACGAGCCGAGATGCATTAGCACAATTAGCGATTTAGGGAGAAAATACAGAATTATATTTACCACTTCTAAATAAATAAGAAAAAGGAGAAAAAAAACGTATTTAAAAACCAGACATATGTGCAACAAATGAAATCCAGCTACATTTTCTCTCACTGTGGTCCGACTGTCTTATTCTTATGGGTCCGGATGAAGAAAACTGAAGAAAGTGCTTTAAAATGAGTTTGGAGCCTCGGTAAAGATGTCCCGGGTTACGGAGCGCTTGAGTTGGTGATGGGAATGCTCGAGTGTTCCAGCGTTTCGAATCGGATTCACATCTTCATTCTACAGGCCTGCAGGGCGCATACTTTCCTGTCTCTGCTCTGCACGGAACATGCACGGCATGCTAGCAGCACCAGCTCAAGGATTGTCTCGCAAGTCTTCAAATCCAGCATGCCTGCAGGGCATACCAGATCAAACAAGCCCTTTGTTTCAGGATATTCACAATGGAGGATCTGGCAATTGTCAGAGTTTTCCTTAATGCCATAAAGTCTCTGGATAATCCCACAGTTAAAATCTGATATCCCCTTTGCAGGTTAAAGATTTAAAGGCTCATTTTCCTACGATTAATAGATTTCTTGGAGATTCATCATCTTTGGATTTTGTACCACACAGAGGCATTCCCAAATGAGCCCTCCGAGTAGATCATGCACAGAGCAATCATGCACAGAAAAACAGACATTGGTGAGGAATTCAGTCATTTGTACTTGTGTCAATCAATCTAGTGACAGCTCCAGTGCAGAAATCATAAAATGTTACATAATTAAACAACTCCAATAATAGCAGTTCAGAGACCTACACACAAACATGAGTTCAATTTCTCAACTATGGCCTACAGGCACAGAAACACATAAAACACACTCACTCCCCTCACCGACAGACACCCACAAACACACTCACTCCCCTCACCGACAGACAGCCACAAACACACTCACCCCCTCACCGACAGACACACGAGCGCTTCCTTCCTATCCAATTCCTTTACTATCACATCTCACCCCGTGTCTTTGTTGCTAAATTAAATACTGTGTACGTTCTCCACCCTCATGTACAATGCCACCATGTTGGGTCTCCAGCCTCCTGTGCAATGAATGCTATCTCAGAGCCCCAGCACACACACTGCACACAGACTGCACGCAACGCTCCGGGGATAAGAACAACACAATGGATGGAAAGTGTATTCTTCTCTCAGGTTCCCACCAGCGCGCCGCGGACCATTTCCGGGGCCTTATCAGTGAGCTTGGGCCAGGGAGTGCTGAAAACAAAGTTCCGCGTCTACGCCTCTGTGGCCCTTTGACTAAAATGTTCCGGCTGTTTTCCTCTCCTCCACAGGCAGAGCCTTCACGTCCTACCCAATGCCCAGTGGCCTCACTGCCACTATCGCCTGCCGTTACTCAGTGGGGCTGTCCCCAACATGAGGGAATCTCAGAGCCAGTCTCGGAATCCTCCGACCAAAGGGGGCTTGGAACATCCATTCATCAAATTGCAATTGTTTTTTTTTTTTCTGGGAGCCAAACGCAGATCCTTATTTTTAGTGAAAGAGTTCTTTATTTTTTACACCGGGGAATAATTGTATCTTAGAAGGGTGGCACTGAAATAAAATACAGTTTGGTCATGCATGTCGACAGACTGAAAACCATAAATTTTAATAGTAAAATAAATCAGAACAATGACCTTTGTTCTGATTTCTTAAATAGCTTGTATTTCCTGAAGTACTATCAGAAAGCACAAAATGCAATCTCAGGATTTTAACATTATCGAATATACATATCATTTCACCAAATATAGTATAGAGCAGTGTTGTCCTTATCTTTACATATTGTATGTATTTATAACATTTATATGTATTTATGTATAATAACTGAAATATAAAAGACCCCAGTCTTCCATTTTATAGAATTTATACTACTTTATATTTAAATCACAGGCAAAGGTGTAATTAAAACAGAAATATATCGAATATAACGTAATTTTATGTTTTCACACTATACAAATAAAATATTATCTCATACCTCATAAAAGGTGGATCAATGTGCAATGATTAACTATATTTTTGTTATAATTTAATTTAAAAATATTTCAAATGAGGTACCTAATGAAATATGCATATTTCAGAATCACAGTGTAAATGCGCTGTGCATGGATATCGGGGAATAATTTTTACATATTTCAAAAGGGTCCGATCTGCTCCCCACTTGCCCAAATTTAAAACCACTGACTCAAACTGGGTTCATTATCACGGCAGGTGTTTTTCTGACTTGCCAATGTATACATTGCATAAGTTTTTCATGGTCAGGCAGGTACACCGACTGTCATTCAAGTGCCTAACTTTGTCGCATTCGGAGGAGGACACAGGAAGAGAACCGCTGTTTCAATCTCTTCAAGCTGACAGTGGATGTCCCTTTGCATAGTCTCAATGGCTGGGCTGTGGTAACGGTGTACCCGTTTAGGATAGGTTTTATTTATTAGCCTTTTGCCATTTAATTTGGTTTCATTTTGCCGACACTCAGTTTAAACAATTTCCATGTCATTTTGTCATTGCCAAGCAAGTGTTTCTGTATAGGTTCTGTCTCTGGGTCTCTCTCTCCCTCTCTTTCTCCCCTTCCTGCTGGAGCGAGCTCCAGGAGCACTTTAAACAGGACAGCTTTTCATGCTACACAATCCATCCCTAGCTGTTAGCCCTTCATCTGCGGTATTTCCTGCCCTTGCCCTGGCCTGCACCAATTGGCCAATGATCTTCCGCATGCTATATTAGCATATATTTGAGACTGAAATAAAGCAACAATGACTTGTCCAATAACCTCTAACTTGTGAGTGCTTAGATGGTAAACAAATCTGAGTTTTTTCTTTTAATTCTTTTTGTTGGAGGGAATCTGTGGTGGCACGGAGTGCGGCCTCCGTCTCCAGCGCCCCCCCCGCAGCTGTTTACTCTCGTGCTGAAAGGCAGCGTCCGTGGACCCCCCCGGAGAAGAGGAGGTCTCTTCGCCTCAAGTAGTCAGGCCCTTTTATAGCTCCTGCCGCCCTGCGTAACCACGGACACTCTGCTCTGCACCTCCGTCGGTCCCGTAGCACCTCCGTCAGCTGTCAAGCGCGCCCCTGGGGCTAAACGTGTGCAAATCCCGTTAGCCCTGCGTCGCTTAGCTCAGCAGTGTGTCATGTTTAAAATACAGTGTCAGGTAGCAAGACGCTATTCTCTTACAAACATTTCCCTACTCCATTCTTCTCTTCAGATTTAACATTTAGAACAAGTTCTAGAAGTTCCTTTTTAAGTTCACTAAAAAGAATCAAACCCATGAGCTATGTTTTTTAGGCGTATCAGGCACACACACACACACACACACACACACACACACACACACACAACATAGATTTTTCTAATTCCAAGTTTAATGACCCTAACTGCACTTAACAAAGAATGTGTTGTTGGGGGAAATTCTTTATCTGTATTAGTCAAAGATGTTACCTGCTTGTAAACAGCATTCAAGTAGAAACCATAAAAGGAATCTTAAAAATACAGGAATACTTGTATTTTTATTTTTGGTAAACATTTTTTTCCACATTATTTATTCTCCTCTAAATGTTTTCCAAATGCGTTTAATTTTTTTTGACCAGGATTACATTAGAATCTTCAAAAAAAAAAAAACATTTATGTTGCACTAGAATGACTTTTGTTGGAATGCCGAATGTAAATAAACGTACATTTGCTACTTTGATGTTAAATATTATTGATAAAATTCGATTATTAGAAGATAATACTCAGGGGTGGTATTGTATGAAATGTCTATGATTTTTTGATGTCATTGTATGGATTTCATTGACATGATAAATAAAAATGATAAACATTTATCACAAAAAAAACAAACAACTGTTCATTCCCAGTAATTTGACATTTCTTCCAAGTAAATTATCTGAAGTATCACAGTCTAGTGCCATCTACTGGAATTTCCACTGCACTTCAATTAGTCTGGTGAGGTACTCGAGTGGATCGTGTCATGTATTCTACTTTTTGTTTTCGTTATTCTTGACTATGGAACCAGTATTAGGGTCAAGCTAATACAAATGTTTGCAAATTTTCAATTATATTTATGTGAAAAGGAAGTCCGTACATTCTGGTGTTTTACTTAATATGCTGAGGGAATGCAGATTATAGGGGTAAATTGAGTTTGTTACTGGTTACTTGACAACGTGGAGTGGGATTAATTTTCTGTTTTATATGGATTGTATTAGGGTTAATAAGAAATTTTCAGTAGTTTTAGTACTCACAGATAAGGTGCTCAAACGCTCTTGTCCCGATTTAATGTTATTTAAATCCCCCCTGATTTATTTTCTCTATATTTTAAGATTTGTAACGAGATGTATTTTACAGCTTGAACAAAAATGAAATTTTTTGTTCAATATGTTTTTTTTTTTTTTAATCTTCTTTATAAATAGTGTATAAAGAATATTACACGCTTGACAAATGTCAATGATTTTGTTAAAGCCGCCGAAGTAGCATTCACTTGCCAATTATTTTGATCTGAAATCTGCCTGCCTGGTCTTACCCATTTATTAATTAAATTTACATCTAATTGAAACCTGAAACGCACTGAGGGGCATTTTATTCTTCATGCACCGACTCGGTAACATATTTTCTCCCACACAACGAGCCTTGGCACTAGTACACGTCAAATCTTAAGTGTGATGCGAGGATTTTTGCTGAATATAGAACCAGTATTTGTAACACTTGCGATGTCTGCCTGTTTGTCTGAAGAGGTGAAAATCTAGCCCAAGATGTAGCAGGGGAGGTATATGTTCCCACTGGTGCTGGAGACACTGAAAGATGAATTGATAAGTAAGGTGTTTGCACCCTGCTCTGACTTTGAGAGGAAAGTCATAATAACGCACAAGTTGACAACTTAAGAAAAAAAAAAGTCTGTAGTATTTTCCGTGCAAGACGTTTCCATGATGAGAAGTCGCACATCTTTGCATTCCATAATTAGTTTTTTTATTTTCTAATATTTTATTAATTATTTCTATTTTTTACTCTATATTACTGAAAGGATGTTATATATATATATATATATATATATATATATAAAAAATCTTGGATAGATTGAATGTCCTGAAAATGGTTGCAAACATTCAATCTAGCCAAGAATAAAAATGTATTACACTTCTCGCACGGAAACGTTGTTTTGATGTTGCGTTATCATGTAACTATATTGGTTAAAAAATGTATTCTGTAAATCATTAGAGCCTTTTTGTTTTAAAATAAGCATAAAAATGTCAGTTTAACCCACGAGTTTCAGACCCGTTTGATCCTGAAAAGTTAACATCGTCCTCACTACCTGTGCGTGACATGAAACTGGACTTCTCATAAAATAATGTATGTATTTGCCCGTTTAATATTTGAAGATTGGCAACTCGGACACCAATACATTTGTTATAATTGGATTTTATGTTTACCGTGGATACAAAAATATATTGTGTCATATTATGCATTCTGTTTAGCATTATGGATTTTTGTTACCTCTGTTTCCAAACCGTAGGAACAAGAGACAAATCCAGTTACCATTGTGTTGATAAAGTCTTGATGGGTTCCAGTGTCCATTGGGTCTATGAAATGACTGTTCTGCATTCCCATTGCCTGAAGGCTGTTTTCATAATCATATTAATGAGACCAGATACATGAAAATGTGCTGTAGGAATGTGGATAAGGTCAGCCTAGACAAGTTCTATCTACGCTTCACCTACACTAATCTCATGGCCTTGATGAGGGTACAGTAAATAAACCCCAAGGCCTCTATTGATCAGCCTTGAATAACACTTTTACAGCATGGCATCTGGTTAGTTATTATGAATGTTAGAGTTTGTTTGATGAATTATTTTACGAAACGCACAGATGCATTAAGTATTTATTTTTTTAAACAAACAACTTCAGACGTTGAAACCCAGGTGAGCCCTCCTATGGTGGTCCTGATCCTAACATTGCAGCAGAACGACTTCACAGACGCCGGTTCAATACGGACTAGGCTTCAGCGTAAATTCCCGTGACTTCACCGATGGCCTCCTCAAGGGGCCACGATTGTATCGGAAGGTTATATATATCCCAATGCGTGGAGTGGAGAAAAACCCTAGCCTTGCATTATCGATATCTTTAACTATTTACCTTTACAAAACTGATTATAGATGAGATTTTCCAATGCAAAGGCGTTTTTTTTAGATCCTTTATTTTTAAAGGGTTGTACTGAGTGTAAGAGACGAAAAGGTCAAGGAAAAATCTATTTTGTCGTTCTGAATCATAGGCGGCCTACGTAATGAATACAGCCATGATTTTCAATAAACCACATCAAAAAATAGTGAAACTAACCACTGAAAGATTAAAAAAAATAAAGCATATATTGTGGCAAAAAAGAAAAAAAATTGAAGTATTGGAGCGATCCCAGTCGATTGACACTAAAAATAATTAGCAGCAGCGTGGTAGTGATTTTCTATATGTTGACTAATGCGCTCCCTGCGTGAGGCGTTTCATTACGTCCAAACTCTTGTGTTTTGCCCTAGAGGCCTATAGTTCTGCCCAGACCTTGTTTTTGTTTAACAGATGGCCTTTCTTGTTAGTTAATTGTAGGCTGGTGCCGGTGTACGGGATGAAGAGGCTGACTGTCCAATTTAAACACCGACAGCTTGTTTTAACAAACGTGAATTTAGAAAGAAATATTTTCTAAACACTCGCTACGTGTATCAGTTATGGATATCTGCGAGTGACGTGGCGTCACACTAACCACCCGAAAACTCGTGTTTTTTGCCTGCTGTTGTGGGTGAAGGGGTGTTATCAATCAATTTATGTAAATTGCACTAGGATGGCCTGTTGTCTGCAGAAGGTGGATTGTATTCGAGGGAGGCCCAGTCTAAAATGGAGATCCCCACTTACGCGTCTCTCTTCTCTGCAAAAGCAGCCCGACTGCCGCCTAGGTCTCATATTGCAAACATGGTTCAAAAGTCTGCCAGCTAGCGTCAGTGGTGGCAATTTGCTTACACGTGGAAGTGTTTGACTGATCAGACCAGAAAATGCCATGGCAGAAACCTACAGAAGCTTGTTTTAGTTTGAGGTACCGTGAAACGATAACAACTTAACAGGTGGCCGTTTTCTTTGTTAAAATGCAGTTAACGTGATGCGCCTTGACGCCGTTCAGTTGGGTTGTTATTGTTCTACTGAAACGCTGCAGTAGTGTAGCTTCCAGCTGGTCACGCTCCTGACCACAGGGCGCCTTTTTACTGCTGGCCGCAATTATCATGTGGACAGTTTTTGCTGTTTAATTTCTGAAAGTCCCCTGGCACTAGCTTAGCTAATGGTTAGCTTTGCTAAGCAGCTTCTGTGGACATAAAGAAAATAAGAAATAGTCTCATGCGCCTGTTAACTAATGAGCCTAAGCAGATGGGGTTTTTTTCTTCTTCTGGTTTGTCCGGATATCCCTTTCAACCCCCGACATATCAAAGAAGCTCTTAAAGTAAACGAAAGAGAATGTTGGACTGATAAGGAAAAAGAATCAGGGAAAGCCTAAAGAGCCCGTCCCTCTGTAGCATCTGGGTGACCCCTTTCACCTTCGACCCGTTGTGAGAGGAGCCGGCCGCTGGTCCCGTTTGTCCTCAGAATTTATACCCCTCTCCTGTTCCCCTTGATGACAGGCCTTCAGGTGACTGATCAAACTGCTCAGAATTGAGAGAAGAAGTGCGTAAACTTTGTGCCACAGACATTTTACTTTACAAATCATGCTTATCAGGGTATTAATACAGCTACTGCGGCTATTTCAAATTCCACATTGTCTTTTTCTGACCCAGGGTTATTGCCCTTGAAGGCCTTTTTCTCCAACCACATATTAAAGTTGAACGGTTTTCTTCAAAGGTTTTTGAATTCCTGATGTGATAACATTGTGAGGCTTGCAGGTCATAAGATAATGACTTTGTTCCTTTTGTAGCAGAATGTCCTTCATGTTCCACGGGCGAGGACAGCGAATTTTTGATCACTAATAGGATTTGTAGATAAGATGAAAGATCTTTGTGTTAGCTCACTATGTGAACCTCAGTAAATACAATCCACTTGTATTTCCCCGCTGCCATCCAATCAATTCACATATAAAACTATCACTCAAAGTTGAGGATTTAACTGCGGTGATTCTTTACAGAAGACCAGTCAAAGTGGTGCTCATAATAAAGACGAGTTTTGATTTGACATTTGCGTTTTCTAGATACAAGAGGTGTGCAGTCATTCAGACACAAGTCCTTTATCTCATAAATGTACAGCTTAGAAACAATACACACGCCCACACACACACGCTCGCAGACACACACACAGACACCGGCAAACACACACGCACGCACACAGACACACAGACACCGGCAAACACACACGCACGCACGCACGCACACACACACACACACACACACACACACACACACACGCACGCCCACAGACACACGCACACACCTCCACCTCAGTGGTCCCCTGGACCATCCACCCCGCCGTGCGGGATCAAAACACAGACGGGGTCGGCCTCAGATCCTCACCCCGACAGTGCAGGCATGTAAATGGGTGACCTCCTAATGAGGAGGGTTCAGACTGATCTCCAACACTTAAATGGCGGCTGGTCACGCTATTCCATGCCTTTATTACATTTCTGCATCCTGCTCCGATCTCCTCCAGCCTAGGCAAGTGGGCAGCTTCTGTATAAAAGCAGAGAGAGGAGACAAGGACTCTGCCCTCTTTTCCTATCTTGGCCTTCTTGCTACAATGTTACAGCTGTTGTAAAGCCACAGAAGGTCAACTAATTCAAACCAAATGCACCAGTGTCAGCTCAATCTTGAAAAGGCAGCCAGACAGCAAAACCTTTGCAGTAAAGACTGAAAAGTCTCCAGTAAAATACTAATAGGGGCCGAGAGGAGAATATTATTGGTGGTTAGTTTGGAGTAATAATACATAACCATTTTTTTCAGAGGGTTTGTTATCGTAACTCAGCTTTAATAGTGGATCACATAAAATAAACCAACAAATAAAGTATTATCCAAAATATCCTGTAATAAAATTGTATCACTGCAATATTTTTAAAGACCAAATTTAGTTTGTTTTGAATAAATGCCAAATATATACAGATCAACAATACAGTATCATCGTCGTTTTACTGTATCTGTAATATTATACTGTGGTGATGCAAAACAAAGTGAATGTATTAGGAAATAGTGTTTTTGCCCGAAACTATCAAAGTAACAGGGCTAAGGTTAAAAATAACAGACCAGTTCAGACAATCTTCTCCCACAGTAATAGAATGCTTGTGTAAAATGAACTTTGGCAGCTCAACTGTCAAAAATACCCAGCATCACCAAATCTATACATTTAACAAGGACGTCTTTCAATAATGAAATAAAAGTGCTTCCGGGTGTTTCTGACAGTGTCATAGCTTTACCGTCTGTATCAGAAATCACTGCATCGTTCAGCCTTCAGTTACTAAAAGCAAGCTGCCAAGCTGTCTTTAATTGATTGAAATTGATTGGCTGGGGGTACGAGACACTCAGTGCTCGGTGTGTCTTAATCAGTCGAAGAAGAATTCAGAAAAGTGCTTGATTTCCTCCTTTTGATTTTGTGCTATTGTACCGAATGGCACACAGATCACATCAGATATAGTGTTGGACCATGCCAGCTTCACCTGCTGAACAAAACCTGGCACTGTGAAGGCACAAGGCACTGTGAAGGCACAAGCGTTGAGTGCATCGTAACCAACTCGACGTCGCAGTGCTGTGACATTTCCACCACGTTCTCACTCGGCCTGGTAAGTGACGCAGGCGCCGCAGAATAGACATAGACGCAGAAACCATCTAAACCGCCTAGACCTCACCATCCCAGGGTTAAAATAATAATATGTGTTAAAAATATGTGTCAACGCCGACTTTTTGTGGACTGACTGGATTCTAACCATAAGTCGTTTCAATTACTTGCAATGTATATATGGTCAAGCAATTACGGGAAAAAACTACAGAGTTTGTTTCATAAAGGAAATCGATCAGTTCCAAAGGACCGCAATAGCAAGATTATCTCAGATTGTGATATATGTCATATTAGATTGTGGATCCATTATGATATTCACAAATTCTCATGAAGCTAAGTATTTGCAGATTCAATAGGCTCCTTAGATGCTTGCTAGGCATATTTGTTTTATTTGTAACAAAACCAAATTTGATTTAGGGCTCCACTGACCTCTTAAATAAACAGCTCCTAGGATCCCATTGGTTACCCGGAGCCCAGTAAGGCAGACAAAAAAGGAGAAGTCCGATTTGACAGATGAAGGAGCAGCCTTGCCGCTTGCCCCGCGCTGTCTGTTACTCCGTCAGTTCGTCTGGCCACAAGAGTAATGGCATGTGAATCTGGGTTCCATGCATGGCGTGAAGATAATGACCAGAAGCAACTGTGACCTCGTCTGAAAAAGGAGCCCGCCGTCTTCCTGAGAACTTTGTCTGGGGAATGCTTTCACATGGCTCTGCTCTCCGTCAGGCCTTGCACCCTCCCATTGTCCACAAATAGATGGAAGAAGGAGAAATGCTCTTGTGATCCCAGATGCTGGGGAGAAACTGATTTCCCATGGTCTTCAGTCACCATTCACTTTATAATGTTGAGTGCATTGGATGGACACCAGCCTTCTTGGAACGGAAAAGGAACTAATAAAAATAACGAATTATAGAAATAATAACTCTACACCATCTCTACATAAGAATCTGGGCAGATTCACCCCCTTCCAATCCCGGCTCCATCGCTCCAGGTCGGGTCCGACATTCTGTGACTCTGGCCGGCCTGTTCAGAGTGAGCTTCGTGGCACTTGATGGATGCAAACCTTGGAAACGTTTCTGTATTTCTGGGGTGTGGGAAAGAACACGGGACTTAAAGCAAGCCTGGGACCAGGGAGGATGAATGGCAGCTTCTGATTGTCCTAGCGCCGCTGCGCTTGGGAAATCCTTTCAGTCTGCCGGGCCTTCTGAAACACAGATTCTTAAAGGTTTTTATTTTGCTCCAAACTAGTCAGATCAACGGAGGATATTTTCAATATTTGTGTGTTTGGTCGAATGCCTTAGGCGGCAAGGCTGCTTAAAAGCTTTGTGTGAGATCTAATCCTGGAGTTAGCGGTAAGCTCCAAGGGCCTGCTGTCTGTTCGGGAACCTGCAGGTTTCCTGTCTGTGTCCGCGTGTCTGTGTGCGCGTCTGCATGTGTGTGTGTGCGTGTGTGTGTGTGTGTGTGTGTGTGTGTGTGTGTGTCTGCGTCCGTCGTGAAGAACCACACTAATGGAACCAGGGTTCCAGTTCTGAACTTTAATTCCGCTCTGCATCTCCACCGTTGGATGGAGTAGCAGCAGTGGTGGAATCAGCAATCCTGTGGAATGTCTTCCTCTGCCGTCTTGGCACTGTGAAGCGTCCTCCCTCGGCCAGGAGCCCTCATGGTCCAAGCGCTTCAGACAGATTGCGTGTATGTGTGTTTGTGAGGTGTGTCCCGTGAAGGCCAACATGGGTGGCCTCAACTCCCATACATATTCATCAATCCATTTGTCATGAATCAGCATGTCCTTGTCTGCCTTGTCTCCTACCCTAACCCCTGTCCTTCCCCACACGGACTGTCCGTCTCTCTGTCTGCGTACGTTGGGGGGGGGGGGGGGGGTTCGCTCCCCCATAATAAATGTTTCATCCGGCAAGCCTCCGATGCTACTCCAGAATAACCCGTCCCATAGATTATGGGAGCTATCACTCAGTCATGTTCACCTTAGACCACAGATCCGCTTTTCCTGGGTTTATCACGTGTGTCTTTGAAAAAAGAAAAAAGAAAGCATAATTTAATACCCAAAAGTGACTGTCAAATAGTCTCTGCATTCAAATAACTATCAAAGGGTTTATCTGAATCTGATGTGAAAGCTTAAACTGGGTCATGGGTTCCATCCACTGTAATGTCACAGTAAAAATTCACCAGCTTATCATTATTTAATCATTTTTTAATGGAAAAGATCCCCACCCCAAATAGGGGCTGGCTTCCAAACTGAATTATTCTCTAATATGTTAACAGCTGTAATTGTGACTCACTGTCTTTGAGATTCCCGCTCATAGAGCCAAATAAAAAGTACATTTTTTTGAATGTCAAAAGATGAGTTGATAATTTTAATACAATTAAAGATTCTAACCACTGTAATTTATAGCTGAGTAAGACCCATTCACCTTAGATCCTGTAGCCCTGTCACAGACTGCTTACTTTAGACAAGACTTAATAAGACTGCTTTACTTTGTGTTTGTCAAGCTCGCATGTGCATTGTCTTGCGAACAAAACCACCGTCAAACCATTCACTTTATGAGAAAGGACAGACTCAGACCATTTGAAGAATATGTATCTGCAGGAGGCTTGAGTCGCGATGACAGACACAGAGGTTGGCGTGACACACGCTAAGTGCACGCACCATTTGACTGGGGTCTAAATGACAGTGACTGATTTGATCTGGTCATTAGTCAGAGCGCAGATCATTTTGATTATGTGATGGTTTTGGGCCAACCTTGTGGTTAGCTTTGCTACACGTCCTTTACCAGATGCCCCTGGAATGAAGGGCTTTGTGTTTGCTTGAGGGCTTGCCGGTCTTCTCCTTCTTAAAACCCTTCGGGGGTCGTTACACCATCCCCGAGCCCCGAGAGCTCTCTTACACCCGAGGAACGGCGGGAGCTGGACCACGGCCAAAACAAACATGGCTGTCTTGACAATCAATTAAGTTTTCATAACACTGGACGGAGAATGACCAGGACAGATTTGACTGGCTAATGGCATTGTGCACGCTGGGCAGTAACAACTGCACCCGAAACAACCTAAACCGAGGCCAAATCCACCCACCACAGACCACAAATACTGGGGCCAAAGCTGTAGGTTAAATTATATAAAAATGTAATTATATTTCAATATGATTTTACTGGTAGAAACACTTCTGACAAGTAGTCATGGCCACCAGATTCAATTCCTGCTCGTTACTCTTACCCCTTATTCTTACCTCTCCGAATTCCCCATCCCAGCTGACTCAGTATTGAGCAAATGCATTTTCTTGCAAACTTTTGGTTACCAGCCTGCGATCTTTAACACTACACCCCGACATCACGATCATTAATGCCAGATCATCTCACATCTGACTCCTCCTACCCAAACCGATTCCTGGCCAACCTAAGTAAAGAACCAAAATTCTTCCCTGAAACTGCTGCCTGGCTGTTTTCTTCACTTTAACACACAAGCTAACAAGCATTTGGCTTCTCCTGGAAGTCAGCAAGCACTACACTGCGTTGTCCATAAGACTGCAGTGAGCCATTAAAAAAAAAAAGCGCACGACCCGGATGTGCTTCGCGGGAAAAGGTCACGCATACACATCATTCTAAACATAAACATAAAGATATGGAGCCGTGCAAAAAAAAAAAAAAAACATGTCGATCATTGTGGTTTTTCTCAGAACAAATCAGTCCACGGTTCTATTTTAGCGCCGTTTTCTCTGTACATTTCTAATAGAAGGCAATTCAATTATATATATCATCAAAGCTGCAGTGAGAGATAATTACACATTCAACCACTGTTCTCCACAGCTATATCCCATCATTACTTCTCCAAACAGTCCTTTATCCACTTGACTACAGCCTGAGAAGTTGTTCTAGGCCCGTAGGATTTCGGGTTTGCACATTATCTGTTCAGATCGGTGACCTATTCGGTGATTATGCCTGTGATGTTGAGGGTTGGTGAGAACCATTCTGACGTGACAAGGCTTGTCTTGTCGACTCAATGAGTACAAGTCTACCCCAGAGTATGCTTTTCTCAGTTTCCAGGTTTTTGAGTCCATTTTGAAATTTTAATACAACATATATTTCTTGCATTCAGAGCAAGATCAAAGAATCTTGGCTCTCTGTTTGAAGTCCTGTCTATTTGAAGTAGCCTCCGAAGATGCTGTATGTAAAACAAAAGTTCTTAAATGTTGTTTTTTTTATGTTGGCTTTCATTGCGTCTAGTGTTTTGATCATACATTTTAATGGGGATAGAATAAAAAGCGTTGGAATTTGGTAGTGCGCATAAGGCCGCGTTTGAAACAGAAAACTCACGTCCGCACGACGAATTGAGCTCCGCTATTTGTGCCTTATTGGGCCCTGATTCTCTGTTATTTCAGTTGAACATGATTGGCTGATGCTCGTGGCCTCATCAGGTTGAAAGAGTTCAGATGTCACAGTGGTGCGTCATGAGCTGGTGACCCCTGCACCCTTGTAGACGTTGACAGGGAAGGGCGGAGACCAGAGGTCAGATCCACCCCGCAGGGAGGCCTTTGTGCTCGCTGCCATGACTACAGGCTGCCATATACTTCCGAAAAGAATGTCCGCCATTTCCCAGCGGTCACAAGTGGGCACAGACATCCACACGGACCCTTGGGACTGCAATTAGGCTCAACAAAACGAGATCAAGGCCTGTCACATGAGAA
The DNA here is from genome assembly GCA_025775065.1 of Hiodon alosoides. NCBI lineage: Eukaryota > Metazoa > Chordata > Actinopteri > Hiodontiformes > Hiodontidae > Hiodon > Hiodon alosoides. The sequence continues at coordinate 3,264,809 of JAOYSI010000020.1, read as the reverse complement.
AGGAGGACACTGACGAAAAACAGAAGTGGTACAGCAGCTGAAGGACAACAGAGGAGATCTTGTGGATTTGAGCCACGCGCCTGTATCTGTCTACATGTTGATATTCACAGAGGATGCAGGCTTCAGCACGATCCCTTCTGATATGTAAAGCATTTTGCCAGGCCACATCACACAGTTTTTCACCAATTACAGAACACCCCACAATAAAAGTAATGTGAGGGTTAGTCTTCTTTGTGTGAACCAGCACATTTACAACACATGGAAACGAAACGCAAGAAAAGAGGACCGAGTTCCCCATTCACAGAATATTGTTCTTTTATGTTGGCTAGTTAGAAGGAATAAAACAATTAACGCAGAAACTAAAACTGTGTTTTCGCTTAACTGCAAATCTGCTGCAATAAATTAAACACTGCCATAAATTATGTGTTTCCCATTTAAACTCCCCATTCAGCCAAGTGGAGCAAACTCCTGAAATGCATCTTCTGATCAGAGAGCGAATGGTTTGAAGCTAATGACTCCTGACTTTACTACATGTAACTAGCACACAGGGAGACATCAGTTATTCTGCTTAAATACTGAAGTGTCTTGCCTTTAGTGGAATCTAGGTAAAGTAATAATTAGGAATAGAACATAGAATGGTTTGACACCAGCACAATATTGCAGCCAACCTTTAATATCCACAGTCAAAAGGAACATTAAAAAATCAGTTTTTCTTAATTATTATGATTTTATTTACTTTAAATAAGTGAGGTAGTTGCCCCTCTGTATACTCCAAATTTAAAATATGTTTGACCCCTCCCCTCTTGTTTAATTAATTACCCTACTCTACATCATTCACTCTAAAAATAAAGAACCTGAATCTGAGTTTGGAGGAAAAACCCTCAGGGTTGGGAACATCTCAGGTTAGAGGAAAACATGAAGATGTAATTATTACCCACCCCGCCCTCTGTCGTTTCGATGGTGACTCTGAAGGTACCTTGTGAAGTACGAGGACGTGTATCTGCGTTACAGATTTAGTAAGCCACCAGAGGTCCTGAACAACAAACACAGAAGGTCATTCAATCCCTGGGCGGTTCACTGAACCTTTTGTAATAAAACTTTACTTTGGACAGATATGAAGTATTTTATTGGCCTTCTGAGTCACCTTTGGTGGCACCTTGACCCCATGCAGTAATTCCCAAACGTAACATTTTGGGAAATATGTGTAAGGGTAAGGACAGAAAGAGCGATTGCATGGGAATGTTGTTAAAGAGTCCTGGATTAGCATGCCAACGTGCCTTATCAGAGTTATTAGCAAAGCCACACAGCACTTATTTCACCAAGTAAAAAGACAGGGTTTGTTCACCTCACGGTGAAATTATACTCGTCTCAGAGACAAACACGTTTTATCTTTGATTAGAGTCAAGAAATTACCAGATTTGATTAGTAAAACTTGTTAAGCCACAATTTGGTCCGTACTTCCTACATTGTGTGCAGGGGCCTATGACCGGAGGAAAAAGATAAATAACGGGAAAACCAAGCAGCCTGCACACTGAATACACACTGAGTACATGTAATACATGTAATACATGTATACTCCACTCCATGTAGCTTTCAAGCATCCAGTCCAACAACTTAATTTTTAATGTATCACCTTTAAAAATGACTTTGATTATTATTTTTTAACCTGATGCCTGGCGAGTAACGTGCGCGACCAGGTGGGTCACGACCTCAGCTACACCCCTTTAATACCTCTGACAAACATTGCTTAAACATCGCTTCATCGTTTGGACAGCTTGATTGCATTACTGCTACGGCTATTTTTTTTATTATCAAATCTACACGGCCATTTTTTTTTCAGAAAACAGGCCTTGGCCAACTCCCACGAACATCCAGTTCTGCTAACTTGCTGTTATAAATTGCACATTCTTTCCAATAACAACTGAGAAAGAAAAGACTGTAATTTTGAATTTGAAACCATTTGGCACACCTTCTTGGGAGCACTGCATTGGTACAGAAGGGAGGTTCTGGAGAGACTCAAACAAAGGGTAAAAATAAAGAGACACCCGCTCTGAGAGTATGCTGATGAGGGCTATTCTCCTTTCCAGCTGGACAGGGCTCAAGTGCTCCCTCGCCAAATCGGGCGGTCTCTGCTCCGGCCCGTTCCCCGTTTCCTGTTTCCTGTTTCGAGGGTCTGGGAGAGGATGTGCGCTCGCGTTGAAAGGGCCGAAGAGGGCTTGCTCCGGTTCGACGTTTCTTGCTTTTCTCCTCTGATCAATAAACTTTTCCCACAGTTTATGTGCTGATTGATTTCTGTAAACTTTTAGCTGACAGAGGGGGGCTGGATATGCAAATGGAAACTGTCTGCTCACGCATAGACCGTGATTTATTCATTGGGTTTTCTTTGCACTGATTCTGATGCTGTTGTTTTGCTGGGTCAATACCCAGTTCAAATGAATGGCACCTTGTTAACCGTGAGGCTTCACTAAACGTGTAAACTAAGCTAGAACAGGTGGGCGTGTAAACTGAGCTAGAACAGGTGGGCGTGTAAAATAAGTAAGATTTTATCTTGACTCATGCTGGAAACTTGTTTAAGTGACTCATACTGGCATAGTAGAGACTCCTACTGGAGACTTGTACTAGAGACAAATACAGGAATCCACGGGGAAAGGCAAGAGTAAAACAGATGCCAGATGAAATAATATGATGGAATTCCTAACTCAGGCGAAACTGTAGTGAAACTGAACATTCTTGTAGAAATTTGAAATTCCTTTTCTCTGAAAGGACATTTTGAGACAATGTAGATGTTCTTTTAATAATGAATTTGTAGAATGTCAGATGCTTTCCGCTGTAAAGAGTTTGATTATTTTGATGAAAACACAGGTACAACGTTTCCTTTGCGGGCATTTGAGTACGCTCTGCAGAAAGTTAATTTATTGGGTTCTCACTGCCATAAAAAAAGCCATGTCTGAAGAGGGGAAGCCATGGGGGGCGGCAGAACTTGGGCCCTCTAAGTTCCACGTAAGGGTAACCCACCCACCACAAGCACTCAGCAGGTGCACCGAATGAGACGATGGGGTGTCAAACCCCTGGATGCAACAAGAACACAAACTGCACCAAATCAGCACCACATTGAGTGGGAGAGAGTTGTCCACATTGAGTTCATTTCCCTGTCATACAAGGGGCAATCCTGCATGCGTTTAATGGGCCCCAATGCAGTATTTAGACTGACATTGTTCATGCATTTTTGCCATTTTATAAAGAGAAGACTGTGTTAATACGTTTTCCGGACAGGAACCACGTGAAATGGTTGGAAGAAAGCAACCGACACACAGCACAATGCATGTACTGTGAGCCAACGGCCAGCCTGTGGCAAAAGGGCAAAGTGTGGTGCGTGTTTCCAACACAAACAGTCCGGCGCACGCCAGGCCCCTATGTCCGCGGCGCTAATTCAATAAGCGGCAGCGTGGAGGGTCTGACCGCGGGCCATGTGTCTCCGCTTTGACATGCATATCCTGTGTACTCCGAGCACGATCGGCCCGCATTTCGTCTCACCTTCCCCATTCCTCGGCAGGCACAAATGCACCAGTGTCCGTTACAATTGCCCACTGCGGGCAACACCTAGTGCTTACCGTTGCAATTTCAGTTCATTCAATAAAGCAGTGATTCTGGTCATACATATTAGCGCCACCTGAGGCCAGGTTAGAGAACGGATGCCATCTGGCCAGTTGTTTATCTGCTGCCTAATGTCTAGGACTAGGCATCTCCCTGGAACCCTAAAGTTTATTCCTACCTATGCATTTAAAAGACGTATACCAATGTGATGATACCTGGGGCAGGTGCTAAGAAATATATGCACATATTTCCTTCTTGGACAGAGAGATAAAGTAGATTTCCTGTTCCTTTGTCCCCGTTTACCTCAGAGCAGCTAACGTGGAACACCTTGAACTGTTCCTCAAACACAGGTTCAGAGAGATGGGTGAAACCACTAATCAAGTTGAAGCGCACGCCCGAGTCACGTGTACAAATGAACAGTTTCATGTTCCCGTGCATTGGGAATGGCTGTGAATGCCGCCCACCACAATGCTCTGAAGTTATGCAAATTTGTGCATTTCGCGTGATTCATTCCCGTCCCTGCAATCCACAAGGGGAAAAATGTGAAGCATCCGGAACAATATCTCTTCAGTAATAATTAAGCTGATGGCCTATTATGCTGTATTGCAAATCAATAAGTGCGTTATTTGGCGGCCCTTGAAGTGGGGAGCCTTGGCAGTGGGCCAGCCCCTCTCTCGCTGTCAACGAGCACATGCAGGTGCGCTGCGGCGCGACGCCATGCGTCCGGGGGCGAGGGAGGAGAGAAAGGGCTGTGCCACAATATGGGGGCAGACTCTTCAAGGTAATTGTTCAGAGTGCTCGTTTTCGGGGGGCGCTCCTTCTTTGTGGGGCAGGTGCTGCCTTCTCCGGGCTCACACTTGAGTGCGGATGGGCGGCGAGGGGTGGGGGTGAAACTGGGCCTGTTCCGCCACCTGGGTCAACCTCCAGGCCCCTCCGGTCTCTCTGCAGGGGCTGGCTCTCTCGCGGGGCCGCCTGCGTTGACTCGCCCGGAGCAATGTGGCGGCGCGGGGATTGGAACGGGGGGAAAAAATCGGCACGTTGGCCTCCTACGCTAACCGCGCGACCCTCTGCCTGTCTCATGCATTTACTGATTAACTAGCCGCCAAACAACAAACTTTTGAGTGACAGGGGCATTAGTTCGTTATGTTCAATTATTATGTGTTCATTAGTTTGTGTGTCAAAACAAGAAATTAAGGCATGGACCCAAGTGACTGAAATTAAAATTCTGTTGCACAGGGTTTAATGGTAACAGTTGTCAGGGGCACCGTTCAGGCTAAAATGATCCTGATACTGACACAAGTCAGACCTGTCATTTCTCATTTAGTTGGGAGACCAGGCCCTACTTTATTTCCCAGACTAAACCACATCCAAACATTTTGTTGTGTCTGTGCTCTTGTCACAGATGCTTTCAGATGTTTCTATGTACAATATTTATGAGTAGATTTTTGTTTTTTTACATTGTAGTAGTACAGTATTTACAAGTTGGCTCTGTGTTTATTCATTAATTGTTTGGTCGTCATCTTTCCTTTTAATCAGCATTAATTCCGTATTCTCTAGGCTTTTAGGTTCTGATGTTGTTTAGTTGTCATCAAAAGGCCTCTCTATCAAAGATCTCCTTGTGTTTTGAAGGAAAGCTGAGTATCAGCATTAAAAATTTACGGCATATTGCAAAACATCACTTCATAGATTCGGAGCAAGTGTAGGAGCAGATGTTCCTTCAGTGATCTGTAAATAAGTGGAATTGTAGATAAAGACACAGAGGAGGCTGTTAGCTATGCAGGAAGCGAGGAGGTCCCACTTTAAATTGACTCAAGGAGATTGTGAGAAAACAGAAGCCAAAAACAGTCGTAAACTATTAAGTCTCTCTCTCTCCCCCCCCCCTCTCCCTCTCACTTTGTGTCCTGTGAGCTCACAGAGTTGCCGACCTTGAATTTTTTTTTCCTTATTCTAAAAACTGCTCAAGTTTTTTTGGCAAACGACTGCTCTGTCATTTATCTGCGATGGTAGAAGAATCGCAAAAATGTACGTAAATATGTAGCTGGGGGTGTGGGTTTCTCAAAGAGACGCTTGTTAAAATGTGTTTCTGTTGGTGACCTGCTCCTGTTAAATGTATTGATCTGTGTGGAACAGTTGTTAGTCGTTCAGTACAGTACAGCTGTTCTGCGTTTGTGTTGTGAATCCTGTGTCTTCGCAGGCAGGGGCCACTTGACATGATCTGAACCATCTACTCTTGACATGAAGCTGGATGGGCAGCACAGGATTTAGTCAATTAGGTAGAAACTACGGGCCATTCATGTTGAGGCAATTCTGTGCAATTCTTTATGGACATCCATGAATTCCTTCATTGACATATTTATTTTGGACAAGTAGAAGATCTTAACCTGGAAAGCAACACATGTCAACAGCGCTGAGCGGAGATGACACCTGGTTTCTTTCAGTCTCAACATGGTAAATACAGCATTTGGATCTTTGAGCGCCCTCTGAGTAAAAAATGCTTTTCCTGCTAATTGTACAAAAATAAAATAAAATGAATTATACAACTTCTGGGGGTCTGTCCAATATTCTCAGTATTCTCATTTGTAATTTCATCAAAACTTATCCCCCTTGAGCAGCTGAAGACTTGTTGAAGCAAAAAAACCACTTAGCCACATTTCAGCCGAACTGTGATTAATTTATTGAGGCCCTGATTCATCTGAACACATGAGAGGGGAGGGTTTCGAATGTTTTGGTCCCTGTTTAATTTGTCTCATTTGGGTGGGTTCTGTATCATCTTGGAGTTATCACCACGGCAGCAAGGTGCTAATTGTAATCGCGTAAAATCGCCACATTCTATCGCACAATTCATTGGGCAGAGAAGCAGGGAGACGTCCTCCCCGTTTGCCAATGGACTATGATGAACTCGAGAAAAGGTTACTTTTTAAGAGAATAGATCCATGAGAAGTGAATTTCACCAGGTCCCGGGAGTCGACCCGTGTATTGGTTTAATCAGAGAGCTCTCACAGCCCAGAAGAACAATGGGCTGTATGGGAGTCTGCAAGGTTAATTTCCCTCCGCTTACAGCACAGATATAATTAATTGGATTAAAATGTTGCCGATTCCTTTTCTTTGTGCATCCGACCTTGCATCTTTCCTTTCAGCCAATCTCTTCCTCACACCGACCATAAATGAATTCTAAATGTCTCGGGATTCACATCCAAAGGTGTTGATCCTCGACGTTGGCTCATTTAACATCATCTCTGTCTCCTAATGAAACCGTTAATATGAGACTGACAGCCATCGCTTGGCTGACGACATCCAATTGCTTTGACACCGAGGCGATGAATGTGTAATTACCCCGCTCGGCACGCGCGCTTCACCTGTGCGCACACACGCGTGGGAAGTAGGCCGGAGCTCTCCGGAACATTTACCCCGGATCCCTCGCTCCACGCAGGATTGGATCACTCCTGAAGAAACCCCAGTGAGTTTCCAGAACGGATCAGGTGGTGTTCATTCATTAGATATACATTAGTCACTTCACAAAATGAGGTTTACAAAAATCCAAAACGTAGTTAGTCTAAGCTTCAGCCAGACCAATTTTAAAAAGTCTTAATCAACCTAAGAGAAACGTCTTGTTCAGATGACTAATTCACAGCGAATATGGACAAGCTGTACCTTCTCAATGTCTACAGCACACACCGCAAAGCATCTGCTCCAACTGTTTTCTACTTTGTTTTTCCCATTTTTGTCTTAAATAAACCTTGATGGGGTTTGTATGTCTGAACCGGGTTCCCATCCTGGTCAGGAGACTCCCATTGAGAGCTTCTCCAGCTGGGTCTCCTCACTGTTGCTCTCCTCCATTCTCCTCCAACTCACGGTCTGCTGAAGTGATTAGAGGACGCAACGTAGACATTATGGCTGCATGGTTGACCGTGGAAAGGGAGTGCTCTGTGTGAGATCTCCCAATAAAGTTACATTTCAGCTCAGTGTTTTTGTACTCGCTTCTCTAAATAGAGAAGTTTTTTGTTTGTTTTCTGGACACCACATAGAACACAGGAAGACAGGACGTGCTGCTCAATGTCCACTTTCAGCGCACATCTGTGGTACGGTTTACAACTGAAGCAGCGTCTGGCAGGAAAGTCATGGAAAGCGATCAACTTCCTATAGGCCTGCATGATTCAGCAGCTGACTCAGCAGAAACGCATAAAACCACTGCACCAGTCAGTCATCTGGATCAAACGATCAAAGTTTGAAGGAGGTTTGTTTTACATATACAGTACACACACACACACACACACACACCTTTAAAGAGGCTATAATTGGTGGTCAACTGGAAAATAATCTGTATCCAAATTCAAAGCAGTATGTACTGATGGAGAATAATAAAATAAAATAGAACCATCAGTTCATTAATGATTCAAAAACTTGTTCACATGTTGTGTTCTTCATTGCATATGGAACGTCAGACAAAGAATTTGTACCCAGTCTTTTTTTTAACGCTGTGCAGCAGAAAAAGCTGTTTTTTTTTTTTACACTTCTCCACACACGATGGCAGTTTTACAAGCCCGAACGTGCTGTAATGTGAAGCACAATTTCCAGCTTATCCTAAAAGGCACCGCCACTGCATTCCAAGACGGAGTGGAAAATTAGGACCTGAGAATTTCCGACTGGTACGAACAAGTGCACCAGGGGGGAATGCAAATAAGGCCCGTGTAGACGTGCAAAGTGAAAGAGACGCGCCTCACTGGGCCCGGGCCATTCTCACACCTGCAGCCCCCTGAACCGGTGTCAGGGTTGTGCAGACAAGCTGGCGAGACAGGCACGCCACCCTCACTCTTCCTCCTTCCTTCACAGCTCTGCTAATTACATGCAAACGAAATTCCGCTCGTCTTCGGATCATGTCCCTCGTGCCAACACATAATAGAGCCGTGTCTCCGCCACCCACCGCCTCTCGTCCCCCAACTTCTTAAAAGGATTTATTTTTTTCTGTTGCTGTCATATTTTATTGATCGGGGTAAAAACAGTTGCAATTTAGATCTCCACGGTAAATATGTTTTACTGTTTTAGGGAAACTGTGCAAATTGTTAGCGGTATGAATTTAAAAAATACTCGAATGATCAAGCCAATCCAGGCTTCCGTCACACAAATTAGAGACTAAACAGAGATTTTATTAATTAGCATATAAATATGGTTACAATCCAAAACGTTGTTTATCGAACACTTGACTCTTTTACCCAATTGTTCTTGGGAAACCTTTTATAACGTAGCCATGATGCATTGAACTTGAATAATTTGTTATATTTATTATACATCGATGCTCACCATTATGAGTCTGAACGACACATTACCAGTGCCTCAGTAATCATAACAACTATTAATTGCAATTAAAACTAACAGCGGTCTGCATTCCCGTCTTTTTCTCCTATTTGAATATACATGATTATTACAGCAGGTAACCAGGGGGATGATATCAGAGAGCTAAACCTCTTTTGACCAAACCTAAAATGTCAAATGTATGGAAAAGGGAAGAGTTGAGAAGGAAAGATGCTTTTACTGAGGAAATTTGACCATTTTGTGGCCTAACAGATCTTTAAGTTATAGGATCTCTTGAAAGAAGCACTGCGAGTATTTTTGAGTTTGGATGACTTGCCCCTTTGGGTGTTTTCCTGCACCAGCAAAGCCAGTTGGGTACACGATTCCAACTCTCTCTCACCTTGTCTCTCCATCACGCCCTGTTCTTGTTGTCTAATGTAGCGCCCCCCGGAACCATGTGTTTACTGTGAGTTCATGTGATGTATGAAGAGATAAGGGAGAAAAGGAGTAAGCCCGGGTCTGGAAGAGGCCCCCCACAAACGCAGACTGGACCGCGTCGTCTGGAAGAGAACCCCCCACACACGCAGACTGGACCGTACACGCAGACTGGACCGTGTCGTCCGGAAGTGGCCCCCCATCTGGGCTGGCTCAAAAAACAAACCATTTTCAGATCGTTTTCTGGATCCTACACTCACTGTGCCCTTATCTCCTCCCCGGAGCCAATCGAAGGAACCCCTCAAACGTCAGCAGGGGCCTGCACAAACAGGCAGTTTTGGTCCGGTTAGACCCGGTGCAGGACGCATGCCGCAGTGGACCGGCTGTGGACAGATCCCCTTTATTTGTAAGGGTTAATATTACCGCTTGTCTATTAAAAAGCACATTTAAGCATGGGGCATACATGCATTAACCTTTCCTTATAGGTCTGCAATTTCCACCTCGCAGTCTTTCAACTTCGATATTACTGCGAAAAAATCATATAGTACCAGAGTTATTTTAGAGGCATACAGTATATTCATATTCGGGCTCTAATAAAATTCAATATGTCATTCCTGAGCATTTTCCTCAAAGAATCACTCCTTTCTCTATAATTTCCATAGACATTTTGTGTGCAAATGCAGTAATCGACACATTTATAACATCAAAAGGATTCAATTTTCTTTTCAATCACACAACGGTGTGAATAGCCAGTCTCATTGAGTCCAACAATGAGACGCCATTACTGCAAACTAAAGGATGGGTTGCCGCAAGTTGCTTTTATCAAAGTATGTCAAACAATTTGCCGTATCTCACATTTGTTCTAAGCTTACTGGGTTGTCAAACATGTCTCTTTTTCATTCTTGTCAGACGAATGTGGTTTTCATATGAATTGTGGAGAGTAATCACCAGTGATGCATACATTTCTTTCTTTTTTTAATACCAACAGTTAGTCGCTTTAATACACTAACTCCACATTTCCACGAGTTCGCAGGACCCAAAAATGACAGCTAGAGTCAGTTAATTGTGGTTGACAATTATATAGAAAGGATGATATGCCCAGAAAATAGGTGGTTACTGCCCACTGAGGGTCTGGTTTTGACGCTGGCCAGTCGGAATGGAAAGTGTTTACAGTTTGTGGCTATTTTAATGCCAATCATCTAATCCCTCTCTCGACGGATCCTGTTCCGTAGTGTCAGTCGCCAAGACGTATGTCCTTAATTCTGTTTGTGTTTTTGTTTTGTTTTCTCAGATTTTTTAAATTCAACTCCTTACAAACGGTTATACAGATTTTGTATCAGTAAACGAAACAGCACCCATCTCTAGTTCACATGCAATATCAAAGTAATTTAATGTCTGGATCACACACACTTTTCTTATCAGGTTGTTGAAGCCTTGTTTAAACCAAAAATATTTTTTAATCACTATGTAATCAGAGGCATTTAAAAAATAAAAATAAAAAAACCTAACAGGATGTCTAGAAAGTCTTGTTTATTTTCTGCACAGAAACATCCACTTAATGCTCACATAACCCTCCAAGTCATTTTTAAGTGCTGGTTAAATGCACCGTACTGTATTCCAATGGATGCCGGTTCCCTGCTTTTTCAAACACATTAATCAGTTTACACAGAGCCTGACCTGTTATTGAGCAGTGTGCACAACTCATGAAAACATACTCAGAAACAGATGGGTTGCAATTTTAAGCACGTTGGGTTTTTTAAAACATCATACCGTAAGGGATTTAATTATGTCTGGCTGCTTTTCAAAGAAGTTTGTTTACAATAAAAAAGAACCCACCATAAGTGCAAAATCTATTTATACACTCACAATGAAAAGGGATTGGGATAAAATAAACTGTTTTAATGTAAGCAACCGTGTCATACAGTTTTGATGAGCTAATCATAAGATAATGACGTATGATGGGTCTATTGGTCATGGAGTGTGCCGGTCTTAAAAGTCCACGCACCCGGATCGACAGGATGTGTTGATTCTGAACACCTGCATGCCGAGCTTGTCTATAAAGGTGTCAATGTGCTTTAAGATCCATCAATAGTTATACAGAAAGTCAAGTACAGCCCAAAACACTGTTTGTCAAGGTGTGCTTTCTTGCAATTAGGAAGACGTACGGAACAATGACGCAATTATCAATGTTTACCATGACCTTTCCGCCCTTCAAAGTGGATCGACATACATATATTCAATCTAATGCACTGACCAAAGCAGACCACATTTGATGATGTCGGAGCCGGTTGCCAGAACCTTGGGAAAAACAGGATGTGGAGAATTAAATATTATTGTCCGTGATTTCCATTTTTATTTTTTACATCACAGCATGCTAGAGCTTGTTGCTGTTGACGGTTTAATTTAACACAAGCCCTTGGTCCAAGCCTTCATTGACACCCTGTCCATCACAAAGTCAACTCCTGCGTCATGTGGTGAAGATTCTTCCTCCTTATTGCCTTTTTGGCAAATCTTTTAAATTGGGTTTTAGAAGCACACAGATTTTAGGACAAAGAAGAAAAAAAACATCTTGTGCCAGAGTCTGAAATTAACACCCGAAACTGGTTAGAACCAAGTTTGTCGGGTAAGAGCTTATCTTCAAGAACCCCCAAGCTGACGATAATGTCACTGTCCAAGCACAGAGAGTAAAATCAGAAAACACTGAATAACGACATTTACTCAGTCATTGTGGGTAGCAAGAAGTCCCATAATTACAGCTCATCGGAGAACGTAAAATTATTCAGTAATCCTATGTATTATTCTTGGTATTATTTAATTCTGAATGTTAATTATTCATTATTCTCATAATTTTATAATTAATTGAAAGCTAAAGGATGTCTTGTCTTGGTAATTGGTCATTGTAATTGAAAAAATTGACTTATGTAGACGTTGCAAGTGCAATTGTTGAAATTTCTGACGTCAAAGTACTTCAAGGCGCTCGAAAGTGCGCGGGTGGTATTTTCAAATGAGTTTCCAACTTTTGCTCAAACCCAGCATAGATCAACATTATTAACAAGCTAGCCTGCTCATAAAAAATATATACATATTTAAAAGGTGTTGAAATTGAAAAAGAAACGTGATGAAGGAACACAGCGAGGTGATGAAAATAGTCTGCAAGTTATTTTAAAAGTCATGAAATTACAGCAGCGGTCATTCGAAATAATTAATTTTATATGGAAGTCAAGAAATAACAGCATCATTTTAAATTATTAATTTTATAACGTCGATAAAAGCATTGCTCTGCTCAGAAGAATTACAAACCATTTAAATTGTATTTGGAATAAAAACCTGAAGGCTGTAGCCAATAAAATCAAATAATTCACCAATAATATATTAAAACTTTATCAGCTAAACAAGTCTGAAATAAATAAGTATTGATATGAGACTTAATCGATTACCATTATAAAAAAAAACTCCAGTTAAGACCAGCTTAGATTTACAGCTGGTTAAGCTGGTCATGAGCTGGTCAAACTGGTTTTAACTGATCAACCAGTGACCAGTTACCTTGTTACTCAATATACCATATGTACCTGATTTCATTGATGTGTGCCATTTAGCTAGTATAACCATTAGGCTTTTGTGTTAGAGTTGGACCATTCGGATCAGTGCTCAGAAAGATATGCAAGCCTGGTGGTAAAAACCACACTTTTAAAGTATCCTGAAAGGTTACTGAACCACACCTTTTAAGCAGGAGTCATGTTTCATGGTCCTTCTGGAGACAAAAAGAAAAAAAACATGACCCAAACGTTTCTAAATTGGAAGCAGGGAATGCTTTTTACTGCTTCTCAACTATTCTCAACTGCATGAAACATCTAACCTTGAGAGTAGGATTTACAAAACCACTATGGAGTTCCTCTCCACGCTGCCACTGGCCATCTGCCCCGAGTTCTGCCCCCAGAAACAGCTGCCTCAGCTTTCACAGTCATCTGCAGTTCAATGTCAGGCTACAAGAGTAGGTACCACATCTCACACTCTGCCACAAACGCCCCAAACCAAGGGCACCTTTGAAAATACCAAAAAGCAGTGGCTCAAAAGCTTTGAGTTTCCCTTACGGCAATCCTGCTCTGGAAGTAACTTCTTATAAACGCCTGTATTAACTTATAACTTCTCATATATATTATGCATTAACTTATAACTCATATTTTTAAGGTTTATTTATAAATATAAATATATTTTATTTCCAGAAAACCTAGACATCGCATGTACTCGTGTATTATCCGTCACCCCATGGACGACAAATATTCGATTGAACGACAGCGTTTTGATCTTTCCTCCTAGCAGGGTGGATTGTTTCAATTCGTGGACTGATTTCTGGGGTTAAAACCACAAATGTACAATTTGATTGAGACTGATTGGTTTAGATTGTTCTGAGATTGAGATGACTAGTTGAGAAAATTCATTTTATGTTCACTGTACCAATTCTTAGTAGATCTGGATGAATACCAATTTTCAGCCAAATACCAAATCTTGAGCTTCTTGGCAAGTGGAACCTGGTCATGTAAGGTGTTAAGGTGAGTTAATGCTGAACCTTAAGCCCTCTAACTCTAATGTCTTTAACGCTCCTCAAAACAAAAACCTCACGGGACACATCACTTTTAATTGAATGGCGAGTACAAATATGAAATGTGAAACATCACAAACGAAAAGGAAGGTTTTGGGCGACAGACCCCAGGTGTGTGACTATATTTTGTGGTTTATCCTCAGAAGAGGCTTCGTATCCACGACGTCAATGAAGTTAATTTAGAAGGGCACATTTTAACACTGGCTGGGACCAAATCAAAACTTTGACTTGCTACCTGAATTTATTTGCGGTTTCTTTTTGTAAGTATGGAAGTCCTTCTACTCCTAAAAGAATGAACTATAAATGGCGGCGATTTAAAGGGTGATCAGACGGTCGCCAGCGTTTTGATTTGGCCTTTGAAAATGCCCATTTTCCACTTTTATGGTGCCTTTGGATTTCATTTAGCCCCCTTTAACTCAATTTTCAACGGCAGCCTGTTGTGACAAAATACATTATATTATTATTTCTCTTCTCCTTAGCAGTGTTGCCACTGAACCAGAGGCCTTAAAATGTGAACACCACCCTGGCAAATGGCAAGTGCAGATTTTTTGTGTGAATGATTTTCTCATCAAAATGAATTTCCGCGAGGCAAAACATCTAGTTGCTGACAGTATATATATATATATATATATATATATAGTAAAGTAAAAAGCCAACGCATATGGATATAGTATGATAGGAACACAGAAATGCACCAATGAGATTGTCCCCTCGTCAGATCCCTCACCACAACCCTATGGTCAGTTCCAGTTTAGTTACTGTGTTTGTCGACTTGTCAGCCGTCCTCAGCACAGGGCTGTCAGTATGGTGTATAAATGCCTCTCCCACCCTGCGGTCTGCTGTTGACTTGACCCTGAAGGATGCACTGCTTTCTGGCACACACAGGGACATGAGCTCCATTGCCCCTGACAGCGGGATCACTTTTAAATACATTTGGGTGACAGGTGAGGCCCTTCAGAGTGGATAATTGTATCCTGGTTACACTGCACAGCATCGATCAATGATTCATGTGGAGCAGATTGAAATCCTTGTAAATGTAAAAAAAAATGCATTCAAACGTCTATTCCCTTGTATCACAATCACGGGTCTGTCTGCCTTTGTCACTCCAGCCCCGCTCTCTGCTTTTAAGGGTCTGGCAGTCATGATGTAACTGGTATTTAAAGGACCTGACAGACGCTGGCTGTTGTCTTGCTGTTGCCTTATAGGCCTGCTTTTGAAACCCAAGGCACCACTGAATGAAACACTCTCCAAGGTACACATTCTCCCCAGTAAACGCAGAAGCCCCCTGCAGAAAGTCTTTGACTCTTTTTCTCCTGAAAGTGCGAGTTTCTCAGTTGTGGTGGCCGTTATTGTAAGTATTCTTAAGATTGGAGCTGTAATAGTATACGGCCTGTTCTTTCTTCATCGTTTTCATTCTGTAAGTTATTATAGAATCCTGACAAACGTAATATTCCAGTAGGCTTAGAGAGGCTGTTTTTTTAGTTCTCCTGTTCCGTTGGCACATACAGAGGAATGAAATTTGAAACAACATGGACAGTTGTGTGTGTTTGAGTGAGTGAGTGAGTGAGTGAGTGAGTGAGCGAGCGAGCTATAATCCCTGGGTCCAGGTAGCACCAGCAATGCTCCCCGCAGACGCCGTGAGTGTCCTGAATGGCCTGATCCCCTGATCAAAGGTGGGTTGGTGGCTCATGCTTAACCACCCCTTAGAATTTTCTACAGGAAATCTTTATTTCATTCTTCACGTGAAATTGCCTCGATCTGTCCAAAACGACTTTGGCAGGATGTGCTTCCGAGCGGTTTATGGCTGCCGCCGGCTTCCCACCCCTCTCTCTGTTGTGGGGGAGAACACACCCCTACCACATTCACAAATGCAGCTGGAAGCCAACGGCCTGGTATTGTTTCCATCTGCTGTGAAGTTCCACTGGGCCACACTGACTCAAACGTTATTATACACTCGTGCCCAGCGCGCGTCTGACAACTGTCGCCCATGGGGTGCAGGAGTAACCACACTGCCGTTCGCTATCCAGAAGAAAAAAGATGGATAAAATAAAATAATGAAATAAATACACAGGACCTGAAATAGAAACAGAAATGGGGGTGGGGGGGGGGGGGGGATTACAGTTTGGGGCACAGCAGTCAGATATGTTCCATATTTTTTAACAAGTTTGAAATTACAAGAGGCTCGGAGTGACAGTGGTGTGCTACCACTCCCTGTAATTTCTGGTCCTGGCATTGTATATTGTTTGTCATTGTAAATACACCCTAGCCACAGCACATGAGGTCACCTTCACCGTGTAATTACATCTCCGAGTTGAAAGGACTCCAGGAATTTTGGGATAAAAATGACTATTCCGCCAGACGACCGATCCGTAATTCACAATACCAGGGAAAATGGCATTGTCCCTAGCAGCAGCTGGAAATATTTATGACCAAAAGACTATCCCCGGCCTTTGCGGGAGTGAATGAACATTTGAGAATCGTTCCTTCCTTTTATTTCCTTATAAAATGCATAATTCCAGATTTGTTTTTCAAATGTTCAAACGGTAAAGGGGTTTAAGAAGCCATTTCCTTCTGCTGTAAATGTTAATAATCGACCAACGGAGAGAGAGGAAAAGGGTTCCGACTCCCAGGCTGAATGGGATGAGGAGGGGTGTTGAAATCATTTGTAAGGAGGCCTGCCACATAAATATCAGTGTCACAGGATGGAGGTAATCCCCTGTTAAATTTTACTGTCTGTGATTACCTTGGGGTTTGGGGTTTAGCTACTGTATATAGATTTCCAAGATGCCAAATTGCAGTATGCAAGATTTTACAATGGAACGTTTTTCTTTTAACATTAAATTGTAAAGGAACTACAGCTGCCAGTGGTAGCTCTTAGATGAAATGAGGGTATCGTAACACAAGTTGCCACAAATGTCTAAGCATTTTGCGACGCATTCATTGTGGAACATCTAACACTGGGATTAGATTATGGCAGACTCTGACGTTTGTCTGCCCTCTGTGAATGCATCACAGATAGTAGGACACTAATTGTTTTGCTTGTATTTGTATGCACCAAAACATCTTAGGCCAAGTGGTTTCAAAGTCTTTGAGACCGTAGTTTCTGCTGGTTTTTCTTCTTCCTCGTGTAATTAGTAGCTTGGAACAATTAGTTGTACTAGGTAAAAGAGGTAAAATGCAGGCACCGAGGTTACACACGAGTAGCTAGAGTGACTCACACTACTACTACATTAACTACTACATGTTGCATAGCCCTAAATTCCACTCAAAGGAGACGTTGATCTACTATTCATAAAGAAAATTTTAATTTTCCGGTCAGTTAAGCTGACACAACATTTCACTAGTCCGACCAGATATTTTACTTGTCCCGGACAAGCTGACAACCATTTATGTTGTACCCTGTATGGAGGAGTTCCATACAATGATTCACTATTGCCATTGGAAATGATCTCATCTGTCGTGGAAACCGGGGCCCACCTGCAAACAGAAGAGCCAATCAGAACCACTCTCCTCCCCTACTCTCTCAGAACTCCCTCAGAACTCCACATAATGGCCCTAATAATGCAAGCATCTCTGGCCTGCCGGAGTGTCCTGGTGCGTCTGTGTGCGTCAAGCCCGTGACATGATACAGAGGGACAGGAGAACTATTAAATATCCATCACGCCACGCCACATCAGTCTTAATGCAATCAGAAACACATGACTACGTTGGCTAAGCCTTTGCCATCCACAGTGATTAAGTAAGTCTTTAATTTCCAAGACAAATAAAAAATGCAAGCTCATTTTATCATAAATGTAAATGACCTGTCTCTTCAGATGACATTTTACGGGCGACGACGCTGACGCTAATACAAGACTTTGTATACTTCAGAGAGCAGGAAGGTTAGCCACTAGCTTTTTTATACCTTTATTATTATTTTAATGAGGCAGAATGTATTTGTGGCTTGCGCTGCCCGTTTTCCTTTCATCAGCGTCTCTTCCAGAACTCAGGGTTGAGCAAATGGATATGTGATGTGTGCGCTGAGCAGGGCTGTCCTGTTCTAGTGTTGTTTCTATCCCAACACTGTTCACCTGGCCCGTTAGAGCCCGGCCGGAGAGCACCTTCAGCAGCATGTTAACGAGGCCCTTTCCCACTAACCAGGCTGTAACATCCCATCAGCTTTTCACGTTAAAACGTGTCCACTCTGACCTTCATTTTAAAGAGAACTTTGTCCATTTCATCTTTAAATGAAAAGAATGTCCGCAAGCAATTACAGGGTTTGTTAATTGGATATTCACTTTTATCTTTTTAAGTTATCGATTCGATTTACTAACTAAGGTCTCTCCTCAGACAAGAAAAATGGCAGATGTTTACTTTATATTTGAGAGTATTTGCTTGTCTGAATTTCTCTGAGGTTCTAGCTAACATCTCGCTAACATTTTCAATAATATCCGCATCCAAAATCAACTCTTTATTGATCAAATTATATAAGTACAAGACCTGATTAGTTGTCTCCCTTCTTTTATTAAAATGTTACCTTCAATAAATCTGAAATTACAAACTCCCAACCGTTGATAATTAAATATGTTTGTCCACTGAGATCCTAATGGGAATGCTGAAATTAAATTGCTGTCACTCCTTATTTTTTCTAAGATGCAAATAGCTTGGCCAATTCCCAGCATTTGTTAAGGTAGACTAGTTAAACAACAGCCAACAAACGCTGTCTGAGTGGCATCTGTGAGATTGGTAACCTTCGGGTTCCTCCAACTTTCGCCTCAAACACCACTTTTGACAGTAGCAATCTATCACTGATCGCCACAGCAGAAGACAGTAATATTCAAATAAGCTCTGATTTGTAGCTAGGTATACATTGTCCGTCTCCTGGGGGAGGGGAGCTTTTATTTTTAATTTAATTCTGCCGAGACGTATCGACTGAATTATGACATTGTCTATTGCCTGTCAATTAAAAAAATAAATTAATAACAAAATAAACTTAAATGATATATGCATGAACGATTCCCAGCTCTGTTTTTTTAAAAACGCCACATCGACTGCGGTTAATATTTTGGGCATGGCGGGGAGGAAGGTTTCCCGTTTTACATCCAGGCCAAACGAGGAGGAGGAGTGTTAGTGGAACAAGGTCGCTCGCAGGGGGAAGAGCCTTACCCAGGGGTGACATTGTGGAAAAGATAAATAGAAAGGGCTCTCATCCTACTCTCTGGAGCTGATGGGTTGAGACGGCATGTGGGCGGGTGCGAGGTTGCGAGGACGCACGCGCGTGTTGGAGCCCCGACGTCCGCTCCCTCGCTTCCTCATGTTTATGTAGAGATCAACTGATTTCCTTTGATTCCGTGTTGAAGTGAGCTACCTGCCACTGCTGGCAGGCTTTCAACACCGTCCCACAGGTTCAGGCCTCCGCTAATTACTCCCGGGTGGGGGGGGGGCTCCGCTTTGCGTTGACTCGCGCTGCTCCGTGCAGGATGCTGCCCCGCCGAGAACGGCAGAGCACCCGGGGAGTTTACCTCCCCGACTTTCCTGGGAGCGTTCCAAAGTTCCAGTGTTTGGGGCCAAGGCACTGCTTGTTCACGTTGGTAAATGTTTTTTTTTTTTTTTTTTTTTTTTAAATAGTGGCATGCTGGGTATCTGCGGGCGCTAATTCCCACAGTTCCATTCTGCTTGTCTTGTGTCAGCCCGGGTGTGCATGCCTTCATTTTACCGACATTTGTCTCACAAGCACCCAATTTCCTCGCTGCGTTTCGATAACCCAAAAGTCCATTCTGGAGCTGCCACTGTGTTCAGTCTGTAAAACCTGAGGATGTATATGTGTTGAGTGGCGTTGGACAGTGCTCTTTATCACTACTGCAATTTTGTGAGTGTGAAATGAGAAATATTGCAGGTTAATTCTGGGGGCGTGAGTAATGCAGGGCTTCACATCCCCTCTTGGGAAAGACACAAATGTATTTAAGCGTGCTATTTCTCCTAGTCACGTGTATTTTTTCCCCCAGTTCTAGCCACTAGCCGTCCTTTTTGGGGCAGGGTTTCGGGGTTTCATTTGGGTGTTGTTCAGGGGCCATCTCAGTAAACCCCACAAAACCTTGTCCTGCGTCACGTGATCCAGCGAGCCTGACCAGCACACGGTGGAGTGGGCCGGTTGCCATGACGCGAGGGCTGCTGGGAAAGCCATGGAGATAAATGGCCGTTGGTTGGGGAGGCAGTGGTACTCAATGACACATTCACTGGCTGCTTCAACAGCTCATTTAATAACGCTCTCTCTGTGCCATTCATTTCGCTGAGAGATGAAAGCAGGCTGAAGATCTCATCTGCTCGCTGAAGCAGGGAAGGGAAGGGAATTTGATATTAACACTAAATAACAGAAAGGGGAGGGAAGTACTTCCTGATTAATTAAGGGCTTCCGCGGCCCTGACACAGTAGGAAAGATTTCAATTAGACATGACGTGCGTCATAATTAAACGCCGTCTTATTGGGCTTGTGGGGTGTGGCAGATCTATTTCCGGGGCAAGGCCACTCACATCCATCATCATAATGGATGGCTCGGAGAACGAGAATATTGTTTTTAATTTGTTTTCCTTCCCCCCTTTGGGATTCTTTTCAGCTCTTGGATACCATATATCTCAGGTTCTGTCTTTTTTCCCCCCTTTTATTTTAACTAAACTTCACCGCAATGTTTGTCTTTAATGCGCTCTTGGCTGTTCCCGCTGTCAATGACAGCGTGTCATGTTAGCATCTGTTAGCGAGAGAGCAGGACGAAGGTTAGAAAGGACAGATGTTAACAGCTGCAGGGTGAAACGGAGACATTAAAGAGACAGGCTTCTGAAAATAATCTTAGAAATGGGTTTACAGAGCATTCATTTAATAACTATTCTGGTCGTGAAATTTACATTGGATAATTGAAAAGTGAAGCTTTTTTTTTTTTTAAATATATACAACAAAAATATCTTTTTACACATAAAAATATGGCATTTCACTTGTGTATGCATCTGAAAGCTGACAGATGATAAACTGGAACTATGTTTTTCACACTGTATTGTGACTGTGAATATAACACATTTAAAACTGTTACCAAACGTGACTGAGTTTGTATTCAGGGATAAAATGCAGACCCAGAAAAAAGGGTCTGAGAATCCCAACGTAACACTGTGAACTCAAACTACAGAGGCCGCTACTCCTGAGGGACCCAGGACTCTCGCAAGGGGGGGTGTGGGATTAAAGAATCTTTCAGGTACTGTGTTGTGCTGGTTTTCGTGGATGAAGAAGGTTCACAGGGAACGGTGCCCAGCGGAGAGGGAGGCTTCAGGCGTCGGCCAGCCGTCTTCACTGGGCAAACCAGAATCTTTAAGCTCGCAGTGCTTCAAACACGTGGTCCGACATCACAACAAGACGTTCTTCCCTCGCTTCCTTCTCCCCTTAAAGGACACTTTTTTATCTGATGCTGTCTTCGTCGTTTTCTAAAGCCTTACGTCCGTTATTATTCTCCTCAGAAATTCAGACTCTCAAAAAGAAATCTGAATCCTTTATTCTCTAAAATGTATTACAACATGTTTTGAAAAGGGGAACTATATGTTTAGCTACTCTTTAGTCTTAATGACTAAATCAGTACAGGAATTTGGGGCTGTTGCTCAGCCATGAAGTACAAGGCAGCCGTTACATTTAAGTCATAATTCACCATATGTAGCATCCCCTTTTAAATATGTAAATACAATAAAAAGCTTTTCTGAACGGCTCGATAAAGTTTTTTTTTTAGGGGGGGGGGTAATCGATCTTCACCACTCCTAATGCAGCTCCCTGTAGCAGTCGGTGGGATTAGGGCTTGCTGGGTGACCTGAGCTCGTTGGGGAGATGGTAGCCAGGTTAACAGGTTAACTGTTGATCTGCCAAACACCTTCAGCAGCAGTTGTCCTGACTGTTCTTTAACACCAATCTAAAGATAAATATTAACAGACAAACATTCCTTTTACATCTTTCTCAGTTGGAAGCCCTAGCCCAGGAAACTTCTTCAAAGGTGATGAAGATGCCTCCTCACCTCATTCTCAGACAGCTTTAACAGCGGAGAGACTGTTACTATGTTACTATTCTGAGATTGCGCAGCTGCTGTTGGGATCCAGACTAGCTTGTCCAATGTTTTACATTATATATATGTATATAAATATAAAAATATGTTGCTTATTTATCTTTTTGTGAAGGGCACAATGTTTGTGGTAGCCAGCTGCGGTGTTTGCTTGCCCCTGTGTATAATTTGAAATTGGCCTGTGCTTACGGTGGCACTCAAAGCCTTGCAGAGACCTGAAATAGACAACCAAAAAGAAAATATCAGCACGCTTACAAAAACCATCCTGTGGGAGGGGTTGGACGGTTGCCCCTCAGTTATGACCATGTTTATTTAAATGAACACGCACACACACACACACACACACACACACACTCTCAGACAGCCTTGATTTAAAGACACAGCTGTCACTTATTCCTCTGTGAGCAGAGGAGGAATATTTGAACGCTGGTGGAAGTCTGCTGTCACAGCTTTCTCCACTTCAGGAAGTTTCAAAGTGTATTTAAATGCACTGAAATGTCACTTAAATGTCAGATGTAAGCATTCCTATCTGTTACTTTGTTTGAAAATGGCAAAACTGGCCCTACTCTCCCAATCTACTTTCCACAATGAATTAATTTTTACACCTTCAGGACAGTCCGTCATTAAACCCTCAGCAACACAATATCAACTTTCCCATTAATCGTGCGTGATATCAACACCACTATAACAGTGCTTCTTCTAAACCTAGGCTTAGCTCCAGCAGTCAGAATAAATAGTAAAAAAAACCTGCCTGGGTCCCAGAGACAGCGCTCTCTATTCTCCCCAGGTTTCCTGCCTGGGTCCCAGAGACAGCGCTCTCTATTCTCCCCAGGTTTCCTGCCTGGGTCCCAGAGACAGCGCTCTCTAT
>JAOYSI010000020.1:3225763-3241858 GCA_025775065.1 Hiodon alosoides | reverse complement strand
TCTCCCCAGGTTTCCTGTGCTGGGTCCCAGGGACAGCGCTCTCTAATCTCTATTCTCCCCAAGTTTCAGGTGTTTTTTCATGGCTAGGATGGTCGTCCACTCCCCGCTGTCCAGCACCCTGGTGACTAGGTGAAATTGTCTCTGGCTTTTGTCCCAGATCACAATGTAATTGTAATTTCTGCTGTCACTGGTCAATGAATGTTCCGTGTGATTTTTGTTGCCTATGTAAAGACAGCAATTTATATGGAGACATTAATGTAGCCGTCAGGTTGTACCCCAGGGCACTGAGGCAGAACCACCCAGAGATGGCGGGGCTGCAGTATTGATGCTCATAGCAGAGGCGATTGAGCTGAAATACAAAGTTAATGGAATTAAGTAAAGAATTCCCCAATTCACAGCCCGAAGGAAAAAAATAAAACACCAGCATTTAAATAAGCATTGCTTTGGAAATAAATGGCAAAATAAAACATATGCTGAGAGCCATCTGAAAATGTAATTTGCTTCTGACGGGGATGCTGAGAGAGAGAGAGAGAGAGAGAGAGAGAGAAGTGAAATATCTGCATCAATCCCTGTAAACATCTGCTGTCTCAGTGTTTACACCGATATGACTACCCTGGCCTCATTGTCACAGAGACCGGGACCGGGGCTGATGGATGAGTGCTAAAAAAGGCCCGCTTTTAATTGGAAGGCATTCCTGTTTGCTGGATTTGTGCTGCTGTGTCCGTCTGTCTCTGTTTTGTTTAGCAGTTCCTTGTGTCAGAAGAGTCGCAACAAAGTTGGCATCGCCGAATCATTTTTCCACTCCGTAAAAGGCTTTCTGTTTCCTCCTTGTACTGTAAATGGAAACCAATTGGGTCTTAGAGGAGAAACGCGATGAGTGTCCCCTGAGGTGTGCTGCTGCTTCCATTTAGCTGAACAGTGCCTGTAACACGGATACCGTCGAAGGCTACAAGACGTATGAAATAGCCCGCGGTGTCTCGGAGACAAAACTGCTAAGGGACGACATCTCGTCCAAAGTAGATTTCCACTTAGGAGTTTTGGAGCGGCGGAGCGTGTTGGAAGTCAGGCAGGAGGCGTTCTGCGCTACCCGGCAGCCTGCGCAGGTGACTTTTGACCTGTTATCTCCTCCTCTTGGAGCGCAGGAGATTGCTGTGCTTTGATCAAACGTAGTTCACTCACATTCAGCCATGGTTATATATCGCTTTTCTCACCTCTCACTGCTCCATGTTCTGTTTAGCGTCCCTTTGGTTACGTTTCAGAATTACATTTCTCTTTTTTATTAATTAAATTTGTTTTAGGAATTTTATGTTTTTTTTTGGTGCCATTTTAGCACATTTCTGTAATCTTCTATTATATATTTGTTTATGTCCCAGATGTAATACAGTGAGGTTTTACAAAATTCAGATGATGATGTTCCTCTAACTATGACGTTTAAAATAAATAATGATAAAATAATCGTCTTCAAAGGATCGCTTTTCTGGCCTGTTCCGCTCCTTTCTCCCGCGCGCCGCGTCCCGACACCGCTCCGAGACGTGAACTACACCAGCGGTTCGGTTACGTAATCCTGGACCATAGAAGCACTGCAGTTCTACCCATCCCATCTCGAACAGCTGCTCATGGGTAACGATTTCACTTGGAGGTTAACGTGGGACACGTCCATGTCCAGAGTGGGAGCACGCTATGCAACTGAAAACTAGCAATAACTGCATTTCATGCCCTCGGTAAACATCGAATTTAAACACACATTTTTCCAGTGGTCACGTTAAAAACCTTTTCCTATGTGTAGTTTGCCTTTCCGTCCTCGTAGCCACATGTTTACACCGTCACAAACACTTGACAGGTCAAATTATGGCAATGACGGTCCCTCAGCCAGGTCCATTATTAGCCGTCTTCCAGGAGGGGGCACATTGGGAGGGTTCCAATATAGCAGCAGAAATGTATTGTGTAGTTCTTTAAGTACTGGGGTTGACAGGGGAGCCGAGGCAACCATTTCTCCGCAAATCCCCTCAGACATTTGAGTGAAGAAAGGGAAGCTGAGGTCCTGTGTTTCCACATGAAATGTTTCAGAGCATGCCTTGTTTTCAGGGGGGACAGGGGAACGTGCACCAGACCACAGCAAATTGAGTGCATGCAGGGGTGGTCTTTTAATGGTGATTAACTCGGAGGACTGGCAACCAGGGGAAAGCCTATGCCTTGCATTTGCACGTTCTCCCCCTTCCTCCTCGGGAGAGATGAGAGCCTCGGCTCCATAAAAGGACCACATTTGTGTTGGCCTGATGGGAGAAAACGCAGAAATATCTCTGTTGAGGAACGCATTCTGGGTTCCTTAGATATCTCTTTGTTTTTTAAATAAGCTTTTCTCGTTTTGAATTGATTATGGACGTACAATTAAGCAGTTTATTCCTTCAGGGACAAACACTAACTAACTGCCACGCGTGTGTCATCTGCTCATTATGGGCGTAGGTTTCAGGTTTCCTATTAATGAAATATCAGTGCCTGTGGTTTTAATGGCCCTGCCTATGACCATGCGTTGGGTACCTGTGATGTTTCCATCAGTTTTTGTCTACCTGCCTTGAAGAGCCCGAGGATGATTAGGCAAAATCAGATCGTCGTTGGCATGCACGCCGGCTGCTGTCATTGACCCTGGTTTGAATCTGCACTGAGGACGGTTTCATTGTGGTGACATGGAACTCCACCCAGGGCAGGTCCTACGACAGGTGTGGAGGAACGCTTGCATGTCCATGAGGTACAACCAAAGGCCTGCTTCGCGTGATCCTAATCAATTTAATGGGCCAGTCAACATCCAGAGGGAATGGGCCGGCCTTGTCAATAACTGGTCAAGGGAACTCCCTGACGCTCTGGGCCATTTTTATTAGATTGGCTGGATTCGCTAGGTATTTCTGTGGGATCTCCTCAACTCTCCGCCATTCTTGCATGATTAACATGCCTTGCCTGGGTCTGGTCATGGGAAACCCCTGTTCTCTCAGCCACTTTTTATTAGTTCGACAGGCAATTTGTCATTAATGATTCATTAATACCTTCTTCATTCATTTAGAATGATTTGCGAAGCTTGATCTTAATTGCTTCCAATGATTTTTCATTTGGACCGCAGCCAGTCAGTCATTGATCCATTTTTCCTGCCGAAGAAAAGTATAACAACATGACACAGAGCACAGCCCCTCGCTGCGAACGAGGACTTGGCAGACGATTAATCGCTCCATCCTATTTATGAGGACACTTATCCAATGATGATGGAAAGCAAGTTGTTCTTTTTCTCTGAATGGAGCGTGGTGGAACTGACAGCAGAAGTTTCCTGAGCTTAATGAATGACTGTCACTCACCCGGCGGGCCAGCAGCGCTTCTGAACCCCGGTCAGGCCAGCTGGACCTTGTGTGGTTGGGGGGGTTCTTGTTCATTTTGTAATTAAAATGTATTTTTTTTTATTTTACATATTTATATTAAACTGAATTAGTAAAGAAATATTTTTTATCCCCAAAATAACGG
Source organism: Hiodon alosoides (assembly GCA_025775065.1). Taxonomy (NCBI): domain Eukaryota; kingdom Metazoa; phylum Chordata; class Actinopteri; order Hiodontiformes; family Hiodontidae; genus Hiodon; species Hiodon alosoides. Next base: position 3,238,354 of record JAOYSI010000020.1, on the reverse strand, counting down.
CGCTCGAGTGTCCAACAGGGTAATGCGTTATAATATAAAAATGCAAGTCTCAAGGAGAACTGTCACCATCTCACAGATATCAGAAATGAAAAAGGTAATAACAAAGAATATTCATTGAATATTATCATAAATTGTAAGCGAATTAGACCGTAGACATGCATAATTTAGATAGGGTAAACAACTATATTATCAAAAAATATCCACATGATGCTTCACTGAGAAATGAGTGGCTTTTTTTTGAAAGCTTGAAAAACCGGTTTTGGTGTGTGGTGAGGCCAAGAGTCACAGATGACAAACACACAGGAAGGCAAGGCGCACTTTGTTAAGTTTAGAAACCAGTATGGCTGCAGGGCGCACTTTAAGTTTAGAAACCAGTATGGCTGCAGGGCGCACTTTGTTAAGATTAGAAACCAGCATGGCTGCAGGGCGCACTTTGTTAAGATTAGAAACCAGCATGGCTGCAGGGCGCACTTTGTTAAGATTAGAAACCAGCATGGCTGCAGGGCGCACTTTGTTAAGTTTAGAAACCAGCATGGTTCCTTGTGTTCCGCTGGACTTCATGGGAGACACTTCCTCCTTCCTGCAGTGCAGGATGTAGTTGCAGTGTGGAAAGCGCCCCCTCTGGCCTGGAAGATGCTATGGCGGTGAGCCGCTCTCTCTCAGGTCCCTCCTTGGCCTTTGTACGGGCAGACAGCAGGCCCCCAAGGCTCTCCACAGGTGATGGTGGTGCCGGCAGCCTGTCCTCCAGCAAGCAATGCGACAGTCACAGAGACGGTTCGTCCTAAACCCCTTCAGACAAGACAGCAAGTACTTGTGTGGCCTGCATTCCCTAACATCCTCAGATAAACAGCGTGGCGTGGGTAATTTATAAACGGGTTTTAACTTTTTACAATCCAAAAATCCATGCTAATGAAATATATACCGCAAACAAGTTCACAGGAAGTTGATAATGGTCCTTGTCTGTAAGTATAGTCGAGGTTGTCAGAGGGCCAAAAACCAAGGATACGCTAACTAGAGGCTCCTGCCACCCTTAAACGAGCTAAGCTTTCAGAATGCTAAGACCACCTGCTAAGCGGCAGCCAACACAATAAAAATGATTATTGTTATTTTAATAAACAAAAGACTCTATAAGGCGAGAGGTCAAAAGACCGATCAATCGTTCCTGAACCGACCCCTGCAAGAAAACCACCTTACATTGAGTTTTTTTCCCATAATGCTCCCCTTCCTATAAACCTGGCCTTCGTGGCCTTACAGGGACGTGTGCCGAGACAGCATATTGTATGTAGGGGCCTTATGAAACCCAGAGGTTGTGCAGCAGCTATTGATACAGCGCTAGGAAAACCCATTATTTTAACACTACCTTCCTGACAGGTCCCTCCAGAGACTCCACACACACACTTATGTTTAATTAAACCCACACCACAGTTTTAACCGGGCCAATGTCACCGCCGCTTCCTCTCGTCTTCCCCGCATTGTTGGGCCGGGCGTTTGAAGGCGGGTATGGATTGCTGGTCTGGGGACCCCTTTCTCCCACAGCTCTGAACGGTTTCCCCCTTGTGTCTCAGCGCCATCCTGGTGGAGAACATTCATCCCTCCCATGGTGTGAACCATGGTGTGATCACAGACATTGAACAAGCACAAATCAGATACGCGGCCGGGAGAACAAATATTAGTGATGATTCCTTACAAAGCGACTCACTCCGGTCTACCAGACGCGCACGCATTTGGGTGTATACGGCGCTAATTACTGATTAGGATGGTGGCGCGCGATGCAGCTTTCGCCTGTGTTCAATACCCGACTTATCTGTACAAATCGCTCCTCTGCTCTCCGGTTAATCTCTGCAGTTTCCCTGCCCCATCATGGATACAACACGCTCAGCTGAAAGGGGAGAGGGAAACGCCCCCCTTCTCGCACACGCACGCCGCTCACATGCGTGTTGCTTTGAACACATCACTTAAATGTAATTTGGTGTTTTATATCAGATTTATTCAGAATTAAGCCTAATAAACAAAGCATGCCTGCTTGTGCATTCCAATAAGCAGGGTACCTGTCATTTCTCTCTTCCCTCAGATCCAACTTCAAAAGGAAAGCATCAGCAATGAATAAATAAATAAAATAAAAAGCATATGATTACGGTGATGCCGGGTTCATGTCTCCTGTATGCCTAGCAGACACCACTGGATCAGCTAATTAACCATTTCTATACAATGTAATAACGCGGCGACTTCCTCTGAGCTGCACACAGGCACTAATATGTCACGCCAGCGTTTATTAAGAAAATTGATTTGGAAGGTGTGGAAAATACTGTTGATACCTCCCAATTTCCAAGTTGCCTTTAATTTTGGAGTGATGTGGCAGTCAGGAAGGGAAGGGAAGGGGGAGGGGAGTGATTATGATAATACAACTTTGGCGTGTGTGTGAGAGCACGTGTGTGTGTGAGAGCGTGCGTGTGAAATCTGCTCTTTAAATTATTTCCCCCCATGGAAAATCTGATTATGTACACCTTTTCCATGCCTGACTGACTTCTTCTAAGAGTGGAGGCCGTTTATGCCAGTAGTTCCCTGTGTCTTTTAGTTCTTTCTTTTTTTTTGTCATCCAAATCTTTAAGGTGTAACTACATTAATGAACCCAAAAATATTCTGAATAATACCAGAAAAAAAATCTACCATGTTAAATGGCAAAGCCGCAGAGACATAAGCAGACACATTCGCAGTGAAAGGATGCTGGGAATATTAGATTAGTTGACTGCACACAGAAGAGTGATGTGGTCATTTTGTTGGTGTGAAAATACTGTTCTTTCATTGGTAAAAATAAAAGGGAGGAGCCTACAGCCCGACAAACGGCTAATGCAGCCTCCTCTGGCCCGGTCTTTGTCCCATCAGAAGACGTTCCGCACTTAGCGACAGGATAGTACCACCCTGAATAGCAGCCGACGGGGCCAACATCCTGGGGCCCCATCTGGTTTTCTAACTGTGCACATGCGCACGACACGTGCACAGGTGGGGATCGTTTGCTTTTGTCTAGGTGCTCTTATTCAGTCCACAGCCTGCTGCTGGTAAAGCTACTGCAAATTATGGCCTAAGGGTCGACTTTTTTTTGCCTAGCATTCAATGCTGTTAGAAGTCTTCTGACTGGCAGCACTGGCATCACAGAGAGGGTTTGTTTTTCCCCATTTACTCTTATTCCATCTGCATTGCAGTAGCATTCATAAGAGAAACAGATTTTAACCCATCCAAATCTGACCCTTTTGCGGTTTATTGCACCCTAAAACTCTTCTGCTGACCCTCTTCGACTCGTTGACTTTCGGTTTGACCGAATTCAGGGGTCACCGAAGATTTCCGTCTTAATCTCCACTTTGACCCCACCCATGTCACATGTCATTGTTAAACAAACACACGTCTTGCAATCTGTTCTTCCACTCTCGTTCTAAAGGCTGCTGCCATTTTCCCCTAATCTCTGTACCTCTCTCTCATCACTGGCCTTTCGCTGTACACCGTTTCGTTCAGCTTCCTGGCTTAATGTTTTCTCTCTCCAACATCAAAGTTACTCGCTTGTCTCTAATCACACCATTTTTTTTCATGACATCTTTTTTTCCCCCCCGACATAACTTTGCTTGACTTCATTTTCAGATTGGTGGATTTCCATCACGCCACACAATCTTACACCTTTGTGTGTCATCAGTCAGTAAACTATCCTCCTGATCTCTTGTTCGTTCACTCCCATAAACTTTTTTCCGCATTGGTGGATGGAAGTTCCTGTCGGCACTGTACCTGTGCAGTCACTGACACCTCAGAATGCCACTGCATTTCCACAGTTTCCACAGCGATTTTATTTATAAGCATGCCGTCTACAGAGTCGATGCTTTGAAAATAAGTTGCATTGGCGTTTAATCTTGTGCTGGTCTTACATTTCTATATTTTTGTCCGATATGGTTCCCTCAATATATGCAGATATTATAATAGGAATACGAGTTATTATTATTAATGCTAATGAATCGTTACCGTTTTCTAAGACTACCCAAGAATAATTTAATGGAAATACTTTGTTATGGCTTATCTTGGTTATTTACCTTTCAAAGCACAACATGATTTAATTGTTGGAACCCGGTATTTACTTTGCATTTTTGACTCCCTGACTGACTACGTTTCCCTATTTGTGATAAACCTTCAAAGGCTCACCAAGAAAGAGACTAATCAGGGCCTTATCCTTGCGTTAAATTTCCTTCGGTCTCCAGCTGCGTTGACATCTTCATGGAGCTGTGGAGATTTACCTCCATCCAGGCTCATCTCTTAGGCCTGATGGAATCTGAAGGCATCACGGCTCTCTTTCAGCTCAAGTCTCTCTTCTCTTAATAATTTACACCACGGGTCAAGACCACTTTCTCGGTAGCCTGAGCCGTCAGTGACTTACAGAGACCCCCTGGATAGCAGGACGGACTGGGTACGAGGAACAGCAGTGACTTACAGAGACCCCCTGGACAGCAGGACGGACTTGTTGCGGGGAACAGCGCTTGCGCTCTGTTGGGTCATCTCACAAAAACTTCATTCTGGTTTGGCTCATGCATCAGGGATTAAGTCACATTTAGTGATGGGCTTTTGCAGCGTTTTATTGTTTGGGAACAACTAGCAATAATCTTTATGTAAACAAATGTTTCAGGACTTGGACTAAATATGCTATTGTATTGTATAACTGTAGTGTTGTCCCCGTTTTTATCAGTAATTTTCCTGGCAGTACGGTAATTACAGTCACGCTGCCTGTGTAATACACACAGTATACACTATACAATGATGTCTGGTTGACAGGTGTGGTTGCTATGAGGGAGGGAGTGACAGGCTGGGGATTGGGAGATGATTTCAGCCTCTCAGGATTTCAGGATCTGCTTGACATGCTCAGTAGCTCACGTTTACCTGCTTCAGGCCTGCTGGCTATAACTCGTGGTGTTCCCAGTGGAGTGGGCTCTTTCCACTAACAAAATGCAAAATACAAAATTAATAAAAACACCCTTTGAAACTGACAAATATGCCTCAGGCAAAATATCGGCCCGGCGGCTGCTTAAAATTTAATCAGTATTTTTTTATTAATTTATTTATTTTTCACCGCCATGCTCATCTTTTTAATAACATGGTACAGAGGCTATTGGTGCACAAAGTTTTCTTCCAACAAGAATTACATGTTTAATGGGCCCTGACAGGTCATGGACTCCATCTCCCCTGGGGGCTCCTAGCTAATAAAATAAACAGATTTGCTTTATCTCTTAAACTTATTCCTTGTCCTTTAATCATTTCTGTAGGCCATGGACCTACTCCCCAGCCTGATGAACGCTACCTTAGCCATGCATCGGAGATGACATACGCAACAGCAACGGATGCCAGGGTGATGAGATGCTCAAATCAATCAGAGGATTATAGAACCTTGTCAGAATTCCTGTGCGTTTTGTCAGAATTTGTACAGAAACTAATATAAATGCCTTAAGTGTTAGTATTGTTGCCACTGGTTATCCAATCAAGTGCAACCCAGCCTCTCAGTGCTGCTTCCGGGAGACTATAATTATGTACGCTGTCTCATGTTTAATTGAATTATGCTAACGTGGGTTACAGTAGAAGGCAAGAACAGCTGAGAACCTGTCCTGGTGTCAATCAAGAAAAAAAAAAAAAACCAGGATGATTGGTTGACAGGTATATCACTGACAACAGGCCTACACTTCAGAACGTTAACTACTGAAAAGTAGTAAATGTGATGAGAGTTTCCATTGTCAAAATATCAGGGGCCCGGAAGATATTTCTGAAGTTAACGTTTTTGGTTATGCTGGACACATCCAATAGCAACAACAAAACAAATATTGGTTTTATTTGGAAAACACTGAGATGCCAAAAAAGAGGTTTATAGTTACTGCATTGGGTCAGGTTGTGATCATAAGTTGATTATAAGGTTCAAAAAGGAACCCATTTTATTTGTAGTATATTTTTCTTCTGAAATCTGCTCTTCGCAATACCACAAAAAAAAATGTCGCTTAAGAATTTAAGCTTGTTTACATGTTTGTTCTTAGAGCGTGCTCTTAAGAGAAATTAGACATATCGCCATTTCTCTGAGCTTCTTACGTGTATGACACTTCTGAAATGCAGCTACTTTCTTTCATTTTAAAGTTTCTTTTCTCTTAATAGACATTCTGAGCATCAAAGCTTTCACTGCCTGCATAGCCCAGGACAAGAATTACTTCAAGTTCTTGGGTCATAAATATTAATTTATAATATATTATGCATATCATTCTTTAAATACCACATAAAATGTCCTTTTTGTGGCATATCTTAATTTTGCATATGCTTTTAAGTAGTGTGCATTAAATAATAATTGCTATTAAATTAAAAGTAGCATTCACTTTCGTCATGTCAATCAAAGCTCTCTCAAACCCTGCGGAATGTCTTTGTCGGTGTAACTCAGTGTGGTAGGGACCCTACTCTGACTGACACTCACCAGCACTGAGACTGGAGCTGGACGGGACCGGGAGAAGCAGGAAAAGTGGGAGCACTTCGGCTAACCGGATTGTCTGGTTGTCGCTAACCGGCCTCGGAACCGGCGTCGGAAGCGTGATACTCAACGGGCGGCTGAAACTAATAATCCGAGTTTCGATTAAGAACACGGCCCCTGGAGGGAAATGGGCTTGCCTTTAATTGTCAGTACTGCCATGTTAATATGGATTAGCTACCACTGAATCTGACCAATCAGCAACGACGAACGAGAAAACGCCACAATTGGCCTGAATAAGTTAATGATCAATTCGGATACAGAAGGCCAAAAGCGAGGGAAAGCCTTTAGCCAAAGTGTTTTATACTGTAGCCAGGTATAAGGGTGTCCCTTATGTTTCCTCCACGTGCCAAACCTTCTGTTTAGCAGGCAAGTCGCAAAGCCTTACAAAGTCTTAAGACACGGTAATGTCTCCAGCGAAGCGGGGAGTAGGGCCGTAATGCGGATGAAGATGCCTTCGAGTTGACCGATTTAAAAGGCTAAATCGCGCAACCCTGAGGAAACAATAGAAAAAACCGAGGCCACCTGCGTACTTCCTCTCCCTCCATGTACCATTAAACATTATCCTGAAGCTGTTCTCACATTCCGCCTCTTCCTAAGTTGCCTTCAGCCGGAAAAAAAGGAAATAAAAATTTTTAATTTAAAAATAAAAACGATGGTCACCAAAAATCCGACAAAGTGGCATGCCAACTACTTCTTTGGTTTAGATTATAAGAATACTTCCATCTGATGGGACTGCTTTTATATCAACAGACAGTCCTTTACGGTTCCCGTGTGGCAGTTCATAAGCATTATCATGTTGCTGTAATGTTTGGAAAGTCATGTGTCATGTGGAAATCTTAGCCCTATTACATTTGCATTGCAATACACCCGTTCTTGTTTTTCCAGAGAGGTCTGTACCGTTACCTATTCTTTTCTTAAGACCTTTCAACCAAACTCCTCCTGTCAAGAATACAAAACGACATACGTAATCTCAAAATTCAGCTCCGCGATGAATCTTTAATGCGAAACAAAGCTTTTTCTGTCGGACAAAGGAAGACTGGATCACTTTAACTTTCAATGAGGAGGTCGGAACATTCTGCGTATATTTTGCCCCCTGCATTAGTGCCGCATACATTTTGGAATTGCGATCTTCTCCACGTTCAAATAATGAGCACTTAAATATCGACAGTCAGCAGATGAATATTTAACTGAGGAGTAAGGGGTTGCACTTGGTTGGACTCATACAGAGAAGCATTAAGAAAGATGCCTGACCCAGAAACGGCCACCAGCCCCGGCGCAGCCGTGTGATTGAGAAAAGTCCTGGTGCATGGTGGGTCATGCTGTGAGCCCAGCTCCACCACACTGTGGGATGAAGTTGTTTTGTGAAAGCCTTTCCCCGAAGATCCAACTCTCCTTTCTTAATCATGCACTTAGGCTAAATTATACATTAAATATGTCAAAGCCAGGAGGACATTCTCGATAAAATGCAATTCAGCCCCTTTTTTGACTCGACAAGATAATACACCATTTTACATCCGGGGACCACTTGTCATTTATAATTTCTGAATTTCAGAGGTATAATGGATTCACAATAAAACCCTAAAGCTTTGCTGAAGAGCGCCAGACATGAAGGGTGAAGAAATGGCGTCCGCATTGCTCTGTCTCATGTACTATTTTTCATTTCAATCTGAGTGGCTTGGAGTAGAGTAGAGAGCTGACGGCAACAGCGGCTGATCTGCTGGGAGAGGCCTCTGAGATCCCGGGCTGAGGCTACTACCTTTTAACGTCCCCTCGTGCCACAGCAGAACCACCAGCGCTGAAAATAGGACCACCACGCCCCGCCGGCACTGGCTGATCGAGCGAGCCCTGCTGCCCAGGTTCAACTCGCTCCGGGTTCCCCTTCCTGGGACGGTCCCAGGAAGGCAGAGGCCACTACAGTCTGATCTGAGCAAAGGTACAAGAACAGAGCCGGGACCTCAATAAATCAGACAACCCAGAGCTCCCTCTGCCACAGCAGGTCTCTTCAGGGAGCTGCAGTATCTCTATGGCACAGCCCAGATGACATCTTCATTAAATTTCCCCTTCATCTGGGAATGGGAAACTCGGGGGGGGCTCGTTTTGGGAGATGGGAAGGCCGCAACTCCCCCCCCCACATAGTACTCCCGTCCCCCGATCTGCAACTCCCGTCCCCCCCACATAGTGTCCACGTCCCCCGATCTGTAACTCCGCCACGTTATCCACGTTAACCCGGGTAGTTGTGGGTTCATTTCCCAGCCCCCCAAACTCTCCACGAACCCCACTAATCCTTTGCATCCTTTCTCTGCGTGATTGTTTCTTCATCATCAGACTTGAATTGACTGCTCATAAGGGCCCCCCGGGATGCCTTTGACAGTCGAGAAATGTCATTACCGTGGGTAATAAATAATGAATTCAATTACACTAATAACATATTTTCTGCCCAAAATTTTAATGAACACCACTGAAGGTCACCTAAATGTTTATGAAGAGAGCGTCTGAGTTTATGCTTTTTCCCCCCCAGTCACTTGGTCTATACTGCAGGGTTCATTCACGGCTGAAACCTGGTTCTCGGCGGGACGTACGGGGAGACCGTGACGGGAGGAACGCGGTATTATCAGGCAGCCTAACCTCCGCACTCAGAGCCGCTTCATAGACAAAACAAAACCAAAACAAAGACCATGATAAGTTATTCATACTGAAAGGGAGCCAAGTGAAAAGGCATTTTGTGAGAGAGGGGCATACCTTCACTCAGTGTTAAATGAGCGCTCATGTATTACAATACTGATAAGTGAGGCAGAACAGCAGTGTTACTCCCAATCGCAGATAATTTAGTCTTTTCATACGCACCCTCCTTTGATAGGGAACAGCAGGAATCAGAGCTTAGGGAAGATGAAAATAATATTAAAAATGTCATGCAAATGACTTTTGTTATTGCGCTCTGATTTTTATTTAAATTGTAAGTGATCATTCTGGCTTTTAGTTACAGCTGTTGCCCCTCATTAATGTGCATTACAAATTGCATCAAAGTGCATAAGACTGCCTGTGATTAATTTATACAGCACTTCATATAGTGGTGAGCTGCGCAGGTGCACCAGTCAGAGGGCGGTGGCTGGATCGGGGGATTTCAGCCGCAGCAGCGCGGCAGATCACATTCCCTGTCACGCTTGTAGTATCATCTGACTGGCGGGAAACTACTTTTGCTGGCGTAGAGAATAAAAAAAATAGTTGGGTGTTGCCACCCCCCATTTAGGTCTACAGTCCGATGATCGGAAGGACAAACACAAATGAACAAATAGCCAATCCCTCCATGAGCAATTATAGTCAGGATTGCCTTGATTACACAAGTGTAAAAATAAGCCCTCTTTTTCACATGTCATTGCCGTTCAGCATCTGTGACCATTTTTTTTGTTTTTGTTGCGTTTTTTGCAATTAAAAACGTTGGTTCTCTTGTGCATGCCGGCTATTCGACTACAGGCTTAATGCCAACTTGCAGACAGACGGCTAATTCCTTAATTGGCTGTCAAATAGGTAAGAAAAGGTTATGCATTAATTGGTCCTGCAAACAAGGACTGACTAAGTTTCTAATGATGTCATTATTTTGGTGGCTGTGGTGCCTTTCAGCTGTGGGTGCCAGCACTCAGAGAGAGAGAGAGAAACTCGCGGGCCACCCTGCCCGTCCCAACCAGCGCTTCTCTTAAAATTAGTTTTCATTTCACTCTCCGCATTACCGTCACATCTGTGGCCTTTGATGCCATTTTAAGCTGTAATCAGACCGTGGATTCAGAACATACTGATATGCGCTCAAATTAACACTGAAAGCGTATACAGGTTAACACTTGGGTACATGTATAACATGGGATTTCATGTTTTATGAATGAGGGAATTTCTCCTGAATAACCGTATTATTCACAGCTATACAAAGAAACAGATTAGGATCAGTGGAACTAGTTGATCTGAAGGTAGTGAAGCCCAGCGTGTTATTGATCCCACCGCTTGTAAGAACTTATCTTTAAATATATAAACAGGCGTGACAGTTCAATAGGGATCATTTAGCATTGCACACGCCAAATATACATCTATAATTTGTGAGCAGCATAAGATGGAAGTTAAAATGGTTGGCCTTTCCAACAGTAATTATAATCATAATCATAATCATAATAATAATAATAATAAATTTATAACATTGTTTAATCTTAAAAATTCCCCCAAAAACCTATCACGTGTGGAAAAGCGTGTACGTTTCTCTTTATTATGAGGCAAAGGTGATGTCATACATTTAAGAAAGCCTTTATTAAGAAAAGTCGCCTATAAAATCAAGAACTACACAATACAACATAAACGCAACATAAAGAGATGTAATCAAACGGTACGGACCGCTTTAAAATCTTGGGTAATAGTCCAGTTAACAAATAATTAAATAAATAAGAATGAGAATTTAAGTACAAACTACTGCTGCGTGAGTTATAACACATTACATCCCAATGAACTGATATTCCTTATGAATGCTGTCGGGAAAAATACATTTTATAAGAATATTAATTAATTGTTTAATAACCACTTTGTATTAGCTAACATTATTCATTAATAGGTTGTTAATTTAAATTAAAGCAAAACTGTCAACTTTACAGTAGCAAGGTGCAGCCAGCATCCAAACCGCTGTAGTGGGGTCGAGTCGAGATTTATTAACCTCTGCATGCCTAAAGTAAAGACGGGGCTCTTGGAATTCTGCTTTTTTCAGAATTTCATATTATGGTCATCAAGGGGCATGCCACCACATGGGCAGTGCATGGCAAAAAACATGATTTATTGGCCAGAGTTGGTGACACCGAACCTGAAGATCTTCACAGTGGTGGTGAGGTTAGTGTGTGAATAACATCTCCCACGTGCCAGTCATATCCAGATCCATGCCGGCCTGCAATCACCTAGGCCTACTTCTCCACAATTTATCTATCAATATTTTTTACATCTTGAAAGCAATTAAGTATATTAAATGATTTGTTATAAGAGTAGCCTGTAATTATCCTTATTTACATTTTTTAAATAGTGAATCCTAGTTTTGAGCAGGTCTTACTAAATAAGGTATAGAAAGCCTTTAATTTACAAATGTGATTAAATATGTTTGTGTGTTTGTATATATAGTGACTTTCTATGCAGCGTGTCAGACATCTGTATTTTTCCAAAACTAGAGGCATACTGGCAAATTGTTCAGCAGCTCTGAATTTGGCTGATCTTTTGAGTAGCCCCCCCCCCCCTAGTCCTCCCATTCAGCTTTCTGGGACATGACCTCAAACCGATCTTCCCTTTTATTTTTTTGCATGCAAATAATTGGAGTAAATGTGTCAAAACCCTGGGCCGAGGGGGCCGGGTTTTCATCATCCAGGTGCGAAGACAAAGCCCGGCGTTGCGGTTCCAGGAGGCTCCCTCCATCCGGCCCGGTCTAAAACAACCAGGGATTGTGTGGGCACAATTGAGCAGGAGCCAAGGAAAGCGGCGTGTCCCATTAACCCCCTCCTCCCCCTGACACCTGCAGCAGCCTCCATTCTTCGGACGTTCACCAAGAACCTGTGAATGTGCTTTCCAGAGCTGGAGCGCCCCAAAGAATGAGACGTTTTCAGCTAACATCAAGCTGCTAATGATTTTAATGCGAGCGCCTTCAAGATTCAGATTTCTTTCATAGAACACATCAGACTAAAACTAAATCAACGAGCAACATTAATTAGGGCTTGTATCTCTCCCTTTCGTTTTCCAGTTATACCAGATGCATTTTCCGTGTTTTATTTAAACAAAGTTCTTTGACATTTAGCTGCAAGAGGGGAGGAAAATGGCGGGGGGGGGAGCGGATAAAATAGTGACAAACACGGGGACAGTTTTTGACAGTTCTTTGTCACGCAGGCAAGAAGAAAGGGTCTGACTGAGCCGAGGCACTTTGAAGCCCTGGAAATTCGTAATAAAAAATTGAAGATACAAGGGGGGGGGGGGGGGGCGAGCCATTCATTTGGCTCCGCATACATTAGCGCCTGTAATTAAAAGGTTTTGCTATGTTTTTTTGTAATTTTGACTAAAATAAA
>JAOYSI010000020.1:3206002-3216893 GCA_025775065.1 Hiodon alosoides | reverse complement strand
AAAAATATCACTTCGTGTAAAAAATACTAATAAAATATTATTCTATACATTGTTACACAGTAAGTGAAATGGTAAGTGCTTAAAATAATATTTACTTGATTAAATATAGTGCTAATCATATTTGAATATATTAGGAAAGTGCAGTAGAGCTATAAGGATTATTAGTGATTAACATTGCTGATCCAGGTCTAGCTAGCAATTAAGCCTTCCTGTAACGTAATTCGCCATTAAGAGGATGGTAATTTTAGTAATAATTGATCCTTTCAAATACATCCCCGTCAAATTACTCTAGCAGGATGCGTCGGAAACAGTTCATTTTGGTCACATGTTATATGCTCGTTTGAGTATGCAAATGCAATCAAAGACACTTGTTTGATTTGCCTAATAAAGTCTCGGAAGGGATCGAAGCTCTCCAGGCTCCGCGGTTACTTGCGAGTTGCCGTTGGCAGCCAGGCGGGGTTGGGTTATCCCGAAGAACCGCAGTGGTGGATTTGACGGGCTCTCGTACCCCTTACGGGTTATGCTCTTTCTGAAGTTTCAGCAGCAGGCAGGAAACGACATGATCGTCGACAGAGAATAACGCAAGTTAGGTACGCATCATATACATATCATAAATGCATAGCTATTTAGCATACTCTGGGGCAGGAAACAATTTAAAAAGGTTGCGATTTGCTTCGTACCTTGACGTTTTATGTTGGCGGTTTCAAAGGATATCACTAGATTCACAACAGTGGCAGTCCCTTAACTTTTTCACGCGACTCCGTATTAGTAAGAAAAGTTATCTGACCAAAGCACAGTTGTAGAAAAACATCTGTGCAAAATATATGCTTTCCCTACATGTCCCCCCTCTGCCTTTCCGCATGTATCAAGTCGTGTCTGGGACGATAAGAGGATCGCCCTCCTCTTAGGAGGCGGGACAATTTAGCCAATTGCTGATTCAAGATATTAACATATTCAAGATTTTAAACCAAATTTAGACAATCAGCGTCTTCAAATCTAATCCGAAAAGGTGATTATTTTATCTCCCCTAACGAGCCACTGCTACAGTCAGGACTGCTCAGTAGGGGCGCCATTTTAGCTACATGGTAATGGCGAGCGCAGTTATCACCGCTTTTAGACCCATCCCTAACTCGGTAAAATCTCTCTTAGAAAGTCAGTTTGAGAGGGGAACAATGAACATTGAAATACTTGAGGTAAAAGAGCTGGATCCAGATCCTCCTGACATCGCAATTAGACAACAGCCTAGCGATAAAGGGAAGCCTTACATGCGAGACTTCTCCCGTGGTTGGTACAAAAAGGAAAGGCCTGGCTATGTGGGTGTGGTCATGCTTATACATTCATTTGCTTTCAGTGCTTGCTTTTTAAAACAAGGGAGACAGATCCAGCATGGACAGCTGCGGGAGTGAGAGATATGAAGCACCTGTCTGAGAAAGTAAGGAAACACGAGAAAACCAGGGCACACATGGATAATTATATTGGGAAGAGTGAACATCGCTAGGCAGCTCGAAATTAATTTCTCATAGCTGTTTAATGACTAACCAGGTGTCAGGCAGATGTACTCAAACTTTGACTGGTAGTGTACGTTTGTTCATATTGAGCCCCAGTGTGCTGTTTTTGTGCATAGCTGACATTTCATTAACCAATCTCAAATAATTCCATGTGTTCAGTTGACATTTACAAGGTGGTTTATTATTTTGAATATTTCCTTCTCTAAAAGGGACAGTTGAAGGACAATTCTGTCGTCATTCACTCAACCTCATGTTTTTCCAAACCTATATGACGTCCTTTCTTCTACAAAACACAAAAGAAGATTTTTTTTGTCCATATAATGGAAGTGAATGGGCACCAATGTTGTGTTCCACAGAAAAAAGAGAGTCATAAAGGTTTGGAACAACATGAGGGTCTGTGAATGATGACAGAATTGTCGTTTTTGGGTGAACTATCCCTTTAACTGTTTTTCTTAAATATTTTTTAAAACTTTCACTGTTTTGCATTAAATCATAGGTTTAACATTTAAATATTTTTCTTGCCTTGCCTTTTTTTGTTTTGCATGCGAATGTTTATGAATAAAGTAAAACATTCTTAAATAAGTAATACATAGGACATAGACACACGTTTCTGTTTTTTTTTCTGTCATGACGCCAGCCACCAATCAAAGAGTCCCAATGAGGTCATGACCCATAGTTTCAAGATTTAGAATTTCTTTACATTTCTTTAAATATTCAAGGTAGTAACAGCTGCATGTCATTGTCTAAACTGAAATCAGACTGCAGTGTTTTATGAAATCATCTGTAACGGTGCTTTGTATCAACCCCTTGGGCATCTTCGTCATTCTCAAAGAAACCTGCTGCCAAACACTAATTGTTGCTCTCAGCCCCCAACTACCTTTACTTCTCATTGATTTGTTAAAAGCTGCCAATGAAATACGCCTGCTGATGTAGTTTTTTTTGCCTGGTCCTCAAGCTGTCTGTGTATGTGGTGAAACTTCCTTGCGTCTTCCTTTACTGGTGACATCAGGGATATATTTTGAGATTAGGTTGATACTGGGATAAATTTGATAAATTTAACCACAATGCTAGTTCAAATCCGCTCCTATGTTGCTAGCATGCATAACGCTTGCTCTCGGCTCACTCCTGTATTCTCGCGAGGCGAGCAGACCTGCGCCAGACCTTTCATCGCACACAGTCACTTTCGCGGCTCTTGTAAACTTAACACTAAAACTCCTTGACTTCGCTTTCAATTGAAATACATTTTTAGTGCTGCTGTCGCTGTGGTATCCCTTCGCGGCGGTACTGCTGAACTCAGAAATAAATGTCATTTTAAACTGTGTCGGCGTAATTACACCTCTATTGATTCACAGAAGTAGTGAGTAAGATCGTGACACACAATGTGAAGGAAGACCGTGGAAGCAAGTCCACATTAGCCCCCCACCCCTTCCACTCCCTTTGGCTAGACCAAATCAAAATAATCATCTAAGTCAAGTCAAGAGGCCAACGCAAGAATGTGAAGGATACTATGGAAAAAAAATGAATGAATTTGTGTGGCTCAATCACCTTCAGCAATTGTCTCTCCCCTTCAGATGCCTGGCTGATGAAATCGAACTGTGGTCTTGAGTTCCTATACAAAATGTTCAGAGCTCGGCTCGTGTTCGGGAGGGACGCAGCCGGTGGAGCCTATCGATGCCGATGAACTCAGAGGACTGTTTTGTCTGAGGGTGGCTGTCACTCAAACAGCTGTGTTTGTGGAAAAAAGGCACCAAAGCCCAGAGGATGCAGAATTATTTTTTATTTTTTTCTCAGTTTAACTTCAGTTTCTTATCTGAAAAATCCCTTACACATAAGTTATTCATTTAGCAATGATTGCCCTTAGTGTCTTCCCCCTGCACTTGTCTACTTAGGGTTTGTCACAAAGAAGCCTTGGCAAGGTGTTGTATATGACAGAGGCTTTAATAAACAGATTCAATTGTGGATTCGTTTTCTCTTTATCAATGTGTTTGACATTGGGTCTGATTTATTGACTCTGTATAAGTCTCAGTGAGTGGTTGCTCTGTTTTGTCCCTTAAATATATTGTTGCAATGATTGACACCGTTGAGAAGAAAATTAAGTCCTACTTTATTGCCTTCATGTGGAAAGAATGCCTTATCTGTCAAACAACATAGAGTACATTGTGTGGAGAGACATGGTTGCAATTAATTTGTCATTAATGATTCATTAATGCCCTCTTTATTAATTTATAGTCAGCCGCAGAGCCTGATATTAATCTCCTCCAATAATTCTCATTCATATTACAGCTAGTCATCTCTTCATCCATTTTTGCCAGCTCCTGAACACTGTCATTATAAGACAGAATGCATAACCATACTCTTAAGAACACTTAATGATAAACTGAGATGAATTTAAATTTGTTTTCAGACATCATGAACAACATCGGCCTCAGCGTTTTATGATGAACAACATTGGCCTCTGTGATTTATAATCAACAATGTCTGATTTCGTTCTGTTAAGCACTTCAAGCTGACTGGTAAGAGAGGTTTCTTACGTCAGAATGCAGGTTCATTTCTTGTAGACTTTTTCGAAAGGGTTGGTCCCTGTAAAAAAGACAACACGACTCGATGCAACTGTAGGTGTCCTATGCATTCATCCAGGTAACTGACAAGCACTTTGATTCTAGTAGGGTTTTTTTGGTACATATGACTGTGAAAAAAAAAAACACGTAGATTCGCCTAAGCAAACGCATAGCCTTTTCAACGTAGCGGACGGCGCCAACGCTACATTCAGTCCTCATTGGGTTGCTCTGATCGATGAATGGGTATGGGTGCTGACGCTGGCGGCCGCTCTAAGGCTACTTGTGTCCCCCTGAAACTGTTTCCAATGCTGCCGTTTTAACACAGCGTCTCCCTGCGGAAGAAAGGCGTCGCCTCAATGGTGTCAAATACTGCACCGCATCCAGAGCTCATTAAAAAATGATCAAAGAGACTCCAAGTAGGGGGCCAAATACTTATAATATGGGTGGGAGGGGGTCCCAGCTCAACGTAAAAGGATGGACTTAAGTCTTAATGGGTAAATTACTGGCTAGTAAGTGCGGCCTGATCACTCAGCGGTCCTACAGTTCTGGTGTTTGTAAAGCACCTCTGAGTCCCATCTGGGGAAACCTTTCTCTTTCTCTCCCTGTTAGTGACAGGATACATTCAGTTAAAGCAGATCTTAGAGCAGAAAGATGGTGAGGGGGAGACGGGCACACACACAACGCTCTTTTAAGTAATCTGCTTTGAACGCATCACTTAAATTCAATGTGGTGTTTTATATGTGATTTATTCAGGATTTAAACTAATAAACAAAGCTGGCTTCCCAGTGCTTTTCAGTAAGATGAGCGCATGTCACATTTCTCCTCTGGCAGATCCCACTTCAAAAGCATTACGCCCGGATAAGGAATCGTTTTGAAAGATATATGGATGGAGTGTCTGATTACCGTGGTGGTGGGTTTCTGCCTTTGAATGTAGATGTAGCAGTAAGCATCTATTCAGATAGTTAACTCTAGTTATCTCTAGGCAATTAAACAAAGTGGCCTCCACTCCGAGCCGCTCACCCTGTCGCCGGCGCTTGGAAAGAAAGCTGATTTTGTAGGCATGGGTAAATAATGTTAATATGACCCGATGTCTAGGTATCCGGCTGTTCTGTAATAAATGACTGAATGATTGCAGCAGCTATCCTGAGGGACTTGGGTAAGCAACACAGTGTATAACAGAGTTTTTGAAAGATTTCTGGCTGCCGTTCGACCCCAGCTTCGTACGCCTCACAGACACGCGCAGCAAGTGCAGGTCCTTCAGAACTAGCAATTCGCACTGTGACTACATACAACAGTAATCTGAGAGCAACAGTGTTACTAGAGGGCATCCGCTCTTATAAGAGATAACAGCCAAGAGGTCCTTTGGGCTCCCAGCTTGGCTTGAGCAAACAAGCAGGCGGTGATCGTTTGCTCTCGCCTTCAGGCTCCGCTCCGATCACAGACGACTGCAGGTAAAGCTAAAGCAAATTACTGCCTGGAGGCACTCAATGCTGCTTGGAGCTGACAGATTGGAATGTATTAAATTCCCTGTAACTCTGAAGGGCTTTGTATTTCCTGTCAACTTCTTGATACTCAGTACACAGGGGGGATGTGCTTCTGGCCCACACATAAAAATTGGAAACGTACACCGTGTGGTCGGAGTGCCCACCAAGGAACAGTTCAGACAGATTTTGGTCACTCAGTATAATATACTTGTCCATCACGTCTCAATGGTTAAACTCATACTCTGCAATATAATAATTAGTTACCATCACAACCAGATTCTGTGATCCTCATCCATGATTTTCCAGACAATCGCAACAAAAAAAAAGCACAATGAAATTGCTCAAGGCTCGATATCTGCATTTGTGCATATACAGATACATAGCAGATACATACTGTCCTTCCTTGATCTTTACATCAGGTCGGGGTTAGTATTCACATTGAGCAGGTTTTTACTGAATGCCGAAGAACTGAAAGCCGTGTCGGCTGGAGCACCTCGGTGCCCGGTTTCCTTGCTGCTGGCCTCAGCCGGCAGACTTCGGCTCCTGGCTCTCCCGCCGGAGAAGGCTCTTTCCACTAACAAAATGCAAAATACAAAATGAATAAAAACATCCTTTGAAACTGACAAGTGCGCCTCAGGCAAACTATCTGCCCGTCGGCTGCTTAAAATTTAATCAGTGTTTTTATTTATTTATTTTATTTTATTTATTTAAGCATGCCTCTGCTTGTCGTTTTTTTTTTAAATAACAAGGCACGGGGAAGGTGACATGTTTGCGTCAGCATGCTTGTGCACAACCCCCCCCCCATCAAGAATTACATGTTTAATTGATCATGACGGTCTATGCACTATGTCTCTCTGGGGGGTTTCTAGCTAATAAAATTAATGGATTTATGTTCTCTCTTTACCTTTGTAAGCAATGTGTGTGCTCTGGTGCATCCTCCGTCAAAGCATGACAAACAAACAAAAAACTACATAAAGAATGTGTTTCCAAATAACCAGATTTCCGTAAAAGTAACACTAACGGCTCTCCTTACCTGATAATAAAAATTCTAAATAATTAAAAGTGGTGTGACTCAACTTTGTTGGTGACGCAATGTCCTGGAGGGGTTGAAGGGGAGATGTTTTGGAGTCAATATCAGCTGATGTGAAAAGAACTTGCAAACACGGGATGGAAGCATGCAGTATAACTTATAATATATTGTATATTGTATATTATATTATTATTGTATTATATCATAATATATTTATGTTAGTAGTCTAAATAAAATATTTAGATGCTCATTGTTGTCTAACATTCTTCCCATGTGCTACAAAGCAAGCAACAGTATATAAATACCACCATCAAAACATAAATTATCATCTATGTAAACAAAGGTAATGCATCAACAAAACAATCCGGCACTTTCACCTATTATACCTCAAAACCATCATGTTCACTTCATCCCTGTCAAAGGCGTGTATTAACACTTATAAACACACAAATAAACATCAATACAACTTACATAATGTTATTAATCATATTATTTTCATATACATATGCGTGCACCGTTAAGAGAAGGGTGTTTTTTTTGCCAAAGTTCACATTACCGAACCCACATGAATGGCTCGCAATAAGCAAATGATCTATTTGGGTTTAATCAATTACATCCCTTAACAAAGAAAATACAGATGCCTTACCTAATAGAAAAGCACATTTCAAACACTAGTAAACGTAGGATGGAAGCATGCAGTAATTATTAAATAATTAAAAGGACTTATTATTGCTGTCCGATGTTGTTCCAGCCCACTGGTCACCTGGCTACAGTTACATGTGACCTAGCTGTCAACCTTATAGCATAAGTACCGTGATGCAGCGTGATGCAGAAGAGTGCTCTTGCAGTCAAACATAAAATTGGTCTTAAAATTGAGGTACCATAAATAAAGACACTTGAAGCTAAACATGGGTTAGAACGTGGGTTAGAAAGTGGAACCTCGTCTGACTGACAATACCATGCATTGTAAACAATAGGTTCGTATAATTTGCCATAAAAGTTTAAATGCCTTTTAATTGAAAGGATAGATGGGTGAAGGTGTGTTTTTGTCATCTGCTCTACATTCTGCTGTTTACACCGGACTGTCTGTCCAGTTTCATAATCTTAGAGATACGCAGGACGATTTTGTTTTGGCCTTGGTGGCTGGTGGTGGCTCAGGAACGACACTCCCATTTGCTTTGCCATAATCCTCCATTGACTGGACAGTAACCTCACCCTGTTCATCTTGCTGGGATGCAAGTTTATGCTTCTTTTGAAAGTACACATTGCGTGCCAGCACTCCGTCCCTGACATCAATTCTGGAGGCTGTTACCAACCCATTACGTCTTATTCTTAGACTGCCTCTTCTCTAATTTTTTTTTGATACAATTGTACGTACAAATTTCCTCCATAGTTCCTTCTTATTGTTGAGAGTTCCCAAGGTATCCAAGAAGGTCCCATTAAAGCTCTCTACTGGGTTCCCGCTTGGATGATAGTGGGTGGTGTGTGATTTAAACCCACTCAGCTTGCACAATTCAGCAAATACTTCTGACTCAAAATTTGCTCTGTGGTCACTGTGAAACCTTTGCGGGAACCCATAGTAGGAAATACAATTTCCCCAAAGCACAAAAGCAACAGTTCATGCAGTCTGATCTCAGGGAAAACCTAGGGCATATTTGGTCAAATGGTCCATTATGACTAATATATTTCTTGTGTAACTTGCATCAGGTCCTAATACACACTAATTCTAATGGAGCAGGAAATTTACATTTGACTAATTGAGTCACTTTCTGAGCTCTTTGCATTGTTTGTGTTTTATGCAGGATTAGCTCTTAAACTCGACTGACTGAGCCATGTTGTGCCTGTAAATATGTATAAGCCAATTCCAGTGTCCTGATTGAATATTTAGTCCTGGGGGCCTTTAACTTGCTGATACAACACTCCTTCAATTATTCTGTTTTGGCTTTTCCCTGAGAAGAATTTTAACTTTTTAACTGGTCCCCTTCCTAGCAATCCAACAGGAATCAAGCCCAGTTTATATTCTTTCTCTGAAACAAGCCAGAACTCCTCCCCCCAATGAGCAGATTCCATGGGAATTTTCACATGATTTTCACACATGAGCGTAACTCTGTCTTACATACTCAACCAGAGAATGGAAAGCATCCACACAGATTATGTTATGCACATGCTTTCTTTTCTTTTTTTACATTTACTCTCTTAAACTTGATACTGACTGAAGCAGTTTAAGAGCACAGAAAACATGGTGGGACTTGAACCAACAACCTTTTCATTACAAGCCTAACACCCTAACCACTGCAGCACGGCGAGATGCCTCAGGTTTTATGGTCTTGTCAGAGGAGCAAAACAGCAATACAGTCATCAGCAGCGGGCATGTGATCCAGGCCATGGTCTGGAGAATGAATAATACATAAGACGCCATGTCCCAAATCTATTGTATGACATTTTTTTACACATGCTAACGTGCCAAATGTTAAATGCAAAATATGTGACTCTAAAACTGTAACCTCAATAATTAAACACATTTTTTTCTGGCACAAAAGGGTCATCACAGTTTCTGGTATTTATGACTAGCTTATTTTCCAGTCATTGTAATTGTCTATTCTCTTTTTTTCAGTTATGAAATTCATTTCTTTGACATATTTATAAAATTTTGTCTCACCCATAAAGTACCTTATTCTATGGCGTCGGTTTTACAAGTCTAGCTCTCAGTATTCCATGTAGAAAGCTTACAATTTTGTGCTTCTATATTTCTAATACAAGTCTGTAGCCACTGAGAGATGGGGGCTTGAGCTTTCATTGGCAGTGAACTCAACATCACATTACAGGACCATAAGAATTACTTAAGGCTCCCAGCTTATGAATATTTATTTACTATATATAATGCATATAATTCTTTAAATACCACAGAAAATGCATTTTTTCACCCTTTTTTTGATGATCTTAATTTTGCATATGCTTTTAAGTAGCATGCATGAAATAATAATTGCCATTAAATAAACGTTGGCAGGAGCCTGCGTTTGGTCCATTGGGCTGCGAAAAACCCTCTGTGACGTTTCTGTCTCCTGTCATTTGCCGGATCGCTCCATCAAGCACCTGATGAGTGCTCCAGCCACAGGGGCCCCAGCTGACGTTCCCCGGCACGGGAAAGCGAGGGGGCCAGGACAGCAGCTGGAAGCAGCAGCAGTAATCCACCATGAATCGGACGGCTCAACCAAAAGCAATACAGATCGGGCAATGTG
The DNA here is from genome assembly GCA_025775065.1 of Hiodon alosoides. Lineage (NCBI taxonomy): Eukaryota > Metazoa > Chordata > Actinopteri > Hiodontiformes > Hiodontidae > Hiodon > Hiodon alosoides. The sequence continues at coordinate 3,207,074 of JAOYSI010000020.1, read as the reverse complement.
TCTTTAATGAGACAGCGGCATTGAAAGATACATTTTTTTTTTTAAAGCGGAGGCAACGTCATGAAAAAATGTCTTTTGGATCGTGCTGAGTACTCAACTACATTTTTACATTTTACGTTTTATTTATTCAGCAGACCCTCTTATCCAGGGTGACGTACAAAAAGTGCAATGTAGGGACTACGCTACAATATTCTATTGCTATGTGACCTTAGAAGGTGCCTTGGCAAGTGTTACAGATTTGGCTGAATCCTGGAGATGCGCTGTATTCATTCACAATGATGTGACTTTGTTATTTAAACCCATAGCTACATCATATATTTACATGATCTGGACAGTGGCATTGTTTGTGAGCAAACGCGTGAAAACAGAAGTCTACCCTAACTTCGGTGCTGGGGTTTAAAGTCAGTGTACGAACGATAAGACGTACAAACGTCTGACTGAACACAGCCAACTTTTTATTTACACCCAGCTGGTGCATCTGGCCCCTGGAGATGTTCTCCTTCTGCTCATTACTGGCTCTGAACCTAAGCACCCCGAGCTTCTCTTTTGGGCTGATCTTGTTTCTCCGTTGCATCTGCTGTCTGGACCTTCCTACTCCTCCCCCCATAGCTTCTCCTGTCACTTCTGTGTCGGTAATGAACGACTGTTTACCAGTTTGCTCTTGGAGTTCACATATGCCCAGATGCATAACCACCACCCAACACGTTTCTGAACATAGCCGTGTGTCTCCCATACCCCTTTCATCTGCTCATCGTCTTTGTAGATGGACTTGGAGATTGGGTCGTTCGGTAATTCTTTCAGCATATATTTCTTCACAGGCTCCCTCCTGTCACGGTTCTTGTAAGAATGGCTGACCCACATCACATCCATCTGTTCAATCCCACATCTTACCACACTTGCCGGTAGCGAAGGACAACTGATGCCTTCATATCATAATTCTTCTGATAATGTGCTTGTTATAATACATAATGTTTTTTCAAATTGAATTTTCATACTAATAATAATAATAATAATAATAATAATAATAAGAAGAAGAAGAAGAAGAAGAAGAAGAAGAAGAAGAAGAAGAAGA
>JAOYSI010000020.1:3183910-3200806 GCA_025775065.1 Hiodon alosoides | reverse complement strand
TTGGGGGGGGGGGGGGGGGGGGGGGGGGGGGGGGGGGGGGGGGGGGGGGGGGGGGCGCCCCGGGGGGGGGGGGATTGGTGGTTGGGTGACTGAGGGTAGAGAGTTAAGTGGATTTCTCCTCGGTGGTTGGTTATCCAGTGTCTTCTTGGCCAGCCTGGGCCCGGAGAAACTGGCAATCAACGTAGCCCAGGCGTTTCAGATCAGTTGATCCAAAAAATTACCCAATTACAGAAACAACAATTGCTAATTTATTCTCAACTTCCATCATTGTTGTTTGTGCTATTCACATAAATGAGTCACACAGGCTTATTCACAGGCTGAAAAGGCAATGTTAAGTCAGACAAGCTGTGGGTTAATGTGTGGTACCGCTTTGTTGATCATTTCTTTTTACAACTCTATATTCATTCTAATGTGATCATATTTTTTGTTTCACTGTTGTTGGACCTTAGTAGCTGATTTGTCACTATATTGCATATTAAATTAATAATAATAATTCCAGTTTGAATTACAATATGAATTTTTATGAATTACAATACCTGTGTTGTACTTGTGATGCCAAACATAGAAGATACACAATTTCAGTCCATAATTAATCTATTTCTGAAAAAAAAGGTACAACAGCTATAGTTAAAACTCTCCTCGTGCTTTACTTTTGTAAAATTGGGAAGTTAATACACAACCTTATGGAGGCGATAAGGTGATGCATGCCACTCCCGTGTGTATAAAAAGAGAAGGACGTTATCGAAGGAAATTATAATAAAGCACATTATCCACTGACATCTTACTTATTTAGCCAACACTTTTTAACTACTTTACATTTAAACAGTCCCAAGTATTCTTAAAATATGTTATAAAAGTGCAAATTTAATTGTTTAAATTGTTTCCTTAAAAAGAGACATGTACAATGAAATTCCCGGATGATTAGAGAAAACCGCAACCTGGATTTCTTCCGCACGTTCCCAGGTGGTTTTGTGTTCGGCTGGGAGACCTACAATCTCCCCACCTTTTCTGACATGAGGGACAAAACCGCAGATCTAAGCAATTGGAGTGAACGCATCCGAACCGCCAGTGTAGCAGGCCTCGTCTGCGGCACCCGGGTACGAGCGCGCGCCCTGACGCCACAGCTCTGACCGACCGCACCGCAGCGCAAAGAAAACCGTCGCTCCCCTTCTTCTGTTCCGCAGCTCAGCACTTCCCAATGCCCTTGCACAAAAAAGAACAACCCATGAATGTGCTTTTAAATGCTAGAGTGCACCGCAGAATGAGATGTTTTCAGCTAACATCAAGCTGCTAATGATTTTAATGAGAGTGCCTTTTTGATTCCTATTTTTTTTTCACAGAACACATCACCCTAAAACAAAATCAATGAGCGACATTAATTAGGGGCCTTTATCCGACCTCTGCAGTATTTTACTCTTTTTTCTCCATCTGCACCCTATGAGCGACGCTGTGCCGTGTTTAAACTTAAGTTATTTGACATTTAGATGTGAGAGGGGAAAAGGAAGGAAAACAGTAACAAACACGGGGTAGGGTTTTTTTTGACAGTTCTTTGTCACGCGGGTGAGAAGAAAGGGGCTGCCTGTGCCGTGGCACTTTGAAGCCCTGGAAATTTGTAATGAAAAATTTAAGCTACAAGAGAGAAAGAAAAAAGGCGAGCCATTCATTTTGGCTCCGCATACATTAGCGCCTGTAATTCAAAGGTTTGCTGTGTGTTTCCGTAATTCTTGCTCTAATAAATATCTTAGAGAATGGCTTTGATATCCCAAGATTCTCTGCAGCTCGCATCCATTAAGCGAGAAGGGGAAACGATCATCAGCCTCCTGGCTCTAATGAGAAGGTCATTGCACTCTAATTATCCCAGACAGCCTCTGTCTCAGCCTATCAGAGGCACCCTGGGACACACAGGCTGTAGACAATGATCTTCTAATGTAAGCCTCTACCTGGATGTAGGCCATTTTATCCTGCCTGGCTCTGCAAGATCTATATTCTACATGCAAGTATATATAATAATAATTGTTATTATTATTATTGTTATTGGTGTCCCAGTAGCCTGAAACCGTGTGTTACATAACTGTGTGGCTAACGACTCAGCAGTCTTTGATGCATGAGGTCATTGAACTGCATTGGAGGTGTTGTGTTCTTATATTTCATATTCAACCTTAAACACGTGGCCATCAGTTTCCTATGGTTTTAGCACCATATGAATCATTCATTTCGTTTTATTTAAAAATGGGTTCTGATTTCTTTATTTATTTATGATATGCTTTACGTTCTCTTTTTAATCTTCAAAGTCTCCATCTTCTGAGGTAAAACTAAAAGGGTGGACTGGTTTTTCAATCAATCAATCAATCAATCCATCAATCAAATTTGATGCATTTTAACTAACAGAATTTTTCAAAAAGCTCTGAATAGATTGCATTTTCCAGATGGAAAACTAGAAAATAATTCCCTGACTCCAGACGAAGTTGAGAAGACTCTTAGAAAATGGTATAGTAGGAGACACACGTAGAACTGAGTAATAAAGTAATCAGTGAGGAGTTGAGTTGCTAGCTGGTCAGCTTTAACATGTAACTATTGGTATTGAAACAATAACTTATGAGTTTAATAAAAATAATTTCAAAGATGTAAACTTAACAGGTATTTAATTAAAGTGCTTTTAGAATGTGTTACGAGTTACGTTTCTTTGCAAGTTAATGATTTTTGCAGTAATGGTTAATTGATATTGTCCTGCAATGTTTTACTACCATTATTTAGTTTAGGTTAAATATAAAGATTTTTCTTAGTGTCTTAATTGTTCATGGCTTTGGAGTAAATGTTTTAAATGAACAATTGCCGTGTGAAATTCATGGTGTTACATTGGAGCCTTTTTCTAGGGCAGAGAGCTACTTTCTGAAAGCTTTTGGTTAGATAGGTGGAGATTACAGATTGTGGGAGTTGTGAAAACAACCCCCACCACCCCCTCATTCTGCCATTTCAAAGGCAAGCCTCAGCCGCTTCTAATTAAGGCCTGACAGATGCGTCCTAGGTGAACGTTGTTTACAGCATGGGTAAAGCAATGTTTTTTCTGAATCAGTTTGACTGTTTTGAGTTACTTTTCAGACCCCCAAATCAGGCCAAAAATGTTTGTCAATGGGGGGTAATTTTGCTGATCCAGTAATCCTTCACGTGTAACTTACATTTAATGCCAACCTCTGAGGTGGCTCGGGTTCTGTGCGTCTCAGGCCTCCAAACAGGAAGTCAGAATCATTCTGTTTGTTTCACATCTATTTCGAGATCATTAAAAAACTGATGAGAAACAAATAATTTATTTATAAGGGGAAAGAGGATTAAGACAACAGCACGCAGAGCGTTCCATTATTAATGCCATTATAATGTCTTTCTAACAATGCTATCATTTTAAGTGGGCTGAAAACTAAAGGAAAATGTTTTCTTTCTTTCATTTGTCTGAAAAGTAATGATATAATTTCACAGTACCACCGCAACGCTAAGAAAGACATTTTATGGCTTCATATTAACGCAGGGGGATTTGGCAGTAGTCGTTTTGGGGAAGAAAAGGTGGAAACATTGCCCTAATTGTTCTATACTGACATTCTGGTTTTTGAACAAGGCTCAGCTCTGCGCAGTGATGACTGATTTGAGTGAACAGGTGTGGGACGTCACTGTTCTTTCACTGTACTCTGTTAGGTCTCAGTAACCCGAAAGGATTGTCGAGACATTTTGGGTCATTCACCTACACCCTCAGTAAATAAATTCTCCCCCAGCATGAAAGCCAGCAGTAGCAATCTGCAGATGGCCATCGCACTACAAGACATTTCTCATTCAGATTTCCGGCTTATTGGTCCCCAGGAATAGGCAGAGTGAGTTCTTACTAAGTTATTGTGAGAGACTCCATCCTGTCATTAATATCCCTGCTTCATCCTACCAATCCTCGCTTTCTTACCCCCTGACATGCACTTGTAATCGGTCACTAGTTTTCAGCGGAGGAGGCTTTGTGAACACTCCTTCCAACATACGTGAGTGTCCCAACTTTAGGTGCACACTAGCCTTCAGACAGGCAGTTTCTCATAAGGAGTTGCTCCTAAAGAAACATTGTGCCATCTGTGCAGGGCAACTGCTCTGTGGCCATCGTGCGCATTTAAGCAAGCAAGTTTATTTACATAGCACAATTCATACATAAAAGCAATTCAATGTGCTTTACTTAACCTCTAAGCATTTCATTAGCCGCAATGTCTGGGCTTTTTTTCAAATCAGATTTTCATTAGACGTCTCTACAGTTTTACTCGCATCAGCAGATGAAACGTGAATTACGGCGTCTCGGTTTTTTAAATTTTAATTTGATCAAACAGACAGTATCTGAGAAAGCAGACAGAAATGAAATGTTTCTCCCTTTTAAAAGTAAATATTTACATTGTTTATCAAAATCAAGCTTCAGAGCACACAAGCTTGGACTAATGAATTTGCTTTGGCCAAACATGAATGACTAGCCATTTTAAAATGTCCAATGGAAACTATAAAGTGAATTTATTTTTACCTTTGGATTTGTGTTGCCTTGAATTCTACTTGCATTGAAATTTACTAAATTTACTCACAGAACAAGGTCCTGCAAACATGGATATTCAATTTTGGGCCAAGATGGAAATGTTTTCTTAAAGCTATATATATATATATATATATATATATATATATATTATTCTGAATTGAACAATAATCCTGAACACAGATATGCCATTCTTTTCTAACTAGATAGATTAGTAAAACACGATCAGCCGAATGGAGTCACTGCATACCACGGTGGGGATGCGAACGTGGAAACTATAGCTCTCCAGTTTTGACCAAAAACCAAACCTTCGACCATCGGATTGCTGCTGTGAGATCACTGAAGATTATCACTCTGCTGTAGCCGTCAACGACAGTTAAATCTTTCTGCGAAATAAAACTTGCCGCTACACTGTACCCAGATTCGGCAATCGTCCAACACACACAAAAAAAGACGATCTAAAGTCTACTGACAAACTGCGGCGGGAAGGAGGGGCTTAAGCACTCCCTGAAAAAGGCTGACCCCCCCCCCAAAAAAATTATCTGTTATTGTTTGTTGCTTCGAAATTCTTTAGCACCTGCTATAAACAATCCTGCCGCCCCCCGTAGCTCCCCCAATCACAATTCTCTGGTGCCGCTGATGCTACTGAAATTCGCAGGAAACTGCCACGGTCATTGTACAGTCGATTTATATTGTTAAAAGTTTGGACTAAATTTAAGGACATTGCCTGTAATTAGTTGTCCCGATTTGTACGCTTGTCACCTGGTCACCCTAACGCCACAATCTCGAGCGGGGTTTCTGTACACAGATTAGTCAGATATGCACAACGTCAGTTACAGTCTGGTTCAATCACCGGTGAGGTTAAATACTCGCTACGGCGGGACTTGAGCTCCTGCAGTTTCCCCCTGCGTAACCCCACCGGCTGTCGGGGGAGGGGGGAAACGCAGACGGGGTTAACAGCATTGTTAGTTCAGCGGGAGCTGGCGACATTCTTCATACATGGATGACTCCTGATTAGAGGGTGAGCATTAATGGAAACTAATTAGCCAACCTCTTTAGCCCGAGCATAATGATCAAATGAGCTGTCACAGAGTACCCGATACAGTGATCCGTTCGCACTTGATATGATATTTTATTCCCCGGCAATTACGTTTCCCCATTGCACTGGGTGTGTTTATTGCCTCGAGCACACATGTCAAATTAAAGAGCACCCTGTGCACCTGATATTTAATTATTGCCTTTCTTCAAGACAGTGCACAATAAGGGAAGTGTCAAACCGAGAAATCTGCTTCAACGGCATACAGTGAAATCCTCGCATACACGCACCGATAAAATATGCATGTGTAAATGAGATCAGAGGTCCTCAAGTGTTTACACTCCAGAGCACCGTCTCCTTAATTTTTCTCGGACCCAGGACTGGGACCGAGGTGACGCTGGGATATAAATTAAATTTATATTAGTCCTAATATAGAATGCATACAGAATAGTTGTTGTTGTTTTTAGGGATGAATTAAAATAAAATAATACATTTTAAAGTTGCCCATATCATTCTTCTTCGTTAATCTTCAGTGGATGTTCAGTGTCTATTTTCCAGTGTGTACATTATGTAACAGTATATCACTGCTTTTTATCTTTGCTCGTATATTTGATCATTAAGGTAAATACTTGGATGTATTATTCTGAATTTATCAAAATATACACCTTCTTACAGATGTTCTCTTTTTTTCATTTTATTTTGTTATCTGTCTAACCTTATTTGGACTTTTACGAAATAGGATTAATCATGTCGTCCTCACAAACTGCAACATCCAAATAAAGCACTCAACAAACGAGACTTGAAAAACACAGTGCTTCTCGGAGTACGCGGAGTTCGTGCGGACACGTGGGATATCAACTGTATACGGTATCATTTGGATTTAACTCTACGGGGTATTTAAATAATTAGTAGGGCAGAAATCATAGACGGATCAGAGAACAACTTGGTATTAGGGTTACTTTTGATACATGCATTTGTCACTACTAATAGCAGGTCATATATTAATAGTTCTTCACAGATTCTTATTCGCTGATTTTGCGAATTATGCTAATTATTATTTGTCATTTTGCCGAACCTCATTCGATTATTGTTTTGTCTAAATAAGTTCCTGACATTGATCGACTTTTTAATGATGAATCAGTTTTAATTTGAGTAGCTGCGCCCCATAACATAAATGTAAAGATTAAAAACTGTACAGAGAGCTAGCTTTACTTGTCATTTCAGTATCGTTGACTTAAATTACCTACAACGTAGAAAAAAACCGATCCGTTCAACCATTGATTAATACTTTCCAACTTGATTTTTGACTTAATTTTATCATTAACAAGAATAACGTTGTTTTAATAAGAGAGTGTTCCTGTTAGGCCTTGACTTGATCTACCGCTGAAGAAAATGATGAAGGAGCTTGCCGCAGTGCCCGAACGAAAACCCCGTAGTGGTGAAACATGGAAAGGTTTATTAAAAACTGAACCATGGATTTTAATTCAATTTGATTTATTTTAATGTAAATAAAAATGTGTGTAAAAATACATTCCGCGTATTTATATCCGTATTCCTATCCTTATCCATTCATATATCGATGTTAGTACGGTTATGGTTGGTTCAGAAACTGTTGCAGAATGTGATTGTCCAGCTTTCGCTCATATTAGAGTCACACAGTTCTAAAATTAGCTTTTAAAAACGTTTCATTTGTCTTTTTCGGCAGCGTTAGCACTATAGGTCAACTAGATGGGAAATGGTAAGGATTTAATTTCAGTTGAAGGGGATTCGGGATGATGTCCGCAATCGCTCTCAGGCAGTAAAGGGGCGGTTTCCCCGATTTATTTTTGGGTGGAATGTGTTCGGTGTGCAGTACGGAGGTCTTTTGGATGGTCTTGAAGCAGATGACGGTGTTCGCGGTGGGCTGCGGGCCGGTGTAGCCTGTGGTCGTATTATCTCTATACCGACTTTTTTGCAAAACCGAAAACGACCCACAGGCAATTAAGAGTAACATTTAACCGACAGTGAGAGAAAATATACGTATATATATATATATATACGTAATATACGTACTTCTTAATATACGTATTCGCCTTTGAAATCTGGTGCAATTCAATTAAGGCCGTAGCAGATTAATTAATGTGGTTCGTACTACAGCAGCCACAAGGTTTAATTATTTTTTGCGAATCTGGCTGCAGAATGCGTTTGGATGATGCAGGGATCACCGGTTTTATAAATTCAGATATGGGATGCCAGCAGAAGTTAGCTCAGTGTGCCCCGGATGCCGATATAACACAGATGTCACAGCGTCGTTCCAAAGACTATATCACAACATATGGTTACTACTGCAAAATTGTTTCCTAGGCCGCTCTGCCTGCCCGCGCGTATAAAACACTGAAGACACGGAGTCAGCGACTGACGCATCCCTGAAAACCATCCTGCCAAATTTAGCTAGGGGTAATGTCAGTTACACGACCGAGCGCTACCAGGTAAAGGCTTTAGCGGCGGTGTTAAGCATTGCAGTCTTTAAGGCTGAGAGTGAATCATTTCAAAGATGTGCCTTCAGATTTGTTAGTCTTTGTCAAAGTGGATTGTTTGCGGTTCTCCGAGAGCGGGTGACCGAGGCATCTCTCGGGCATCGCTGTGTCGTGGGAATTTTAATACGGCTATACGGCTTTAATACGTCTTTATCTGAGAACCGCAGGGTCATTGTTAAGGTTGAAATAAAAATGTATTTTATTGTTAAACCCGAAAGGACCCTCCTTTAACTCATCACAGGCCTGCCTTTCGTTTATACTCATAATAGTAATTTAATTCGGTGAAACATTGCATGCTTAAATCAGCAGAGTGTATAATTATCTGCCGCGAAACATCTCGGATACAATACGATAAATAATTATCCTGATACTACATAAACATCTACACACATTGCTGTGCAGGGTTATTGGACTCCTTAAAGTCCAAAATCTGGCTGTTAAATCAAACTAGTCAGGCTCAAACAACATGTCGTCATCACATTCTCAAATCAACTTCAACCGCCACAGTAACGTGTAGAGTGCAAGACTCACTTTCTCTTTGTGACATCACGTAATCTTTTAATTGAAGGTTTAGATAACACGAATACAAATTGATATAATTGCGCGCACATTTAGCTGTTAAAACTGCACTAATTCTGGTCTCACGTTTAAACTCGGTTTCACGCTGTAAAGAAATAGTATGTTTTGTTAATGAACGTTTTTTATATAAATCTCGTGTGTTTAAATGAAAACACTGAGTTTTACATTTACATTAATATATGGAAAAGCTGATATTCTTTAACTTACACACACCCAAATGCTTCAAAACTGGTTGCAGTTTTGTGTGTTTTTTTATCTATTATTATTTATTTTTTTAATGTGCAATCAGCCCACATGAACCTGTAGCTGCTGAAACCAGCCCCAGAACCGGGACTCCTCGTTGAACCTCGGTGTCAAAGGCTGATAGGTGTTTGTTAAACGAGCTGCGTTTATTCTTATCATCTCCCTTTCTGCTAAAGATTTCATACTGGCTTCGGTTCCTCTGAAATTGCATAGCCGGCCCCACCTTCGCTGCCAGAAACGATGTTTTTTCTGCATTGAGTATGTAGATTCTTTTGCATTTTTGATTAATGATATATTTACAACCGACATATTTTAAAATGTTGAGATTCAATATAGGGCTGATGAATGTATCGCAAGTTTCAACAGCCAGAACTCAAATAACAACTTTTTATGCTCCGCATTGAGCTTTCTTTCTTCTTTTTTTTTTACTTTACTTTACTTGAAAGTAAATGTTTCTTAGCAGTAGAAGACCATACACAGTTCGATATAATAATAGTTAATGCTAATCGTTGAGAAAGTAACGTTTACCTATTTTTTTTTTCTTTCTAAACTGTGAACTATATTACGCTGAAACGAGTGATCCTCAGTACCAGCCAAGGTTGACATGCATTTTTTGTTCCATGTGTAGGGCTTTTTCAAGCTGGATCAAACACGCAGAGACAGATTTCTCTAACAAAAATTGAAATGGTGTGTGTGTGTGTGTGTGTGTGTGTGTGTGTGTGTGTGTGTGTGTGTGTGTGTGTGTGTCCACCGACCCTTGTTCTCCTCTGATTTTTTGTCGCCACCACCTTGTTATTAAAGTGAGGTCGTAAAATACTTAGGTTTTTGTAATATGTTTAAGTGATGAGGGAAAGTTTTTCATTTAGATTGCAATATGGCCAACTTGCTGTATGTATATTCTGATTTAATGTTTTGAGTATGATTGACAGCCATCAATTTCCATAGACAGTAATTTATTATGTATTCACACATCTGTAGAAAATGTTACAAACACTTGCAAACATTAAATTAAATTCAAAATCGAACTAAAGTTAACATGTTAGTGCAATTTCATTTATTATATTCTGCTCAGCTATTTTCATCTGGGTTTACTGGCCCATTGACTCCTTATCTGAATTTTGCTACAGCAACCATATCCTATAATAATAAAGATAGATAATTGAGAAGGACAAAAAAATAATGTGAGAATTTTAACAGCAGAGTTAAACCGAAGTGTTTGCCAAAAGTGTTTGGCAGTCTTTGCCAGGCAGGGCCTATTGATTGGCAGAGGTGTGAAATTAACATTGCTAACTGCACATCAGGGCGTAGGCTGCACATAGGCTGGCTAAGGGAGTCGCTCCCACTTAAAAACATTTACCGGCATTTCTATTAAGGCTCCTTGTTCACCTTTTTACTCTGTTTCTGGTGATTATTCTTGGAGGGTTGGCGAGGCCTGTTTTTGCCTATATAACCTTGCAGAGATCTGTTGGAGGAGAGCCTATTGCTTGCCACTTTTGAACGGTCCGAGGTGTACAATGCCTGTGGCTAACTGTTAGAGGAAAATCATTCAACCTCACTCTTTTTAAAGATTTCATGGGACATTGACAAAATGCATGAGCCCACACACAAGGGTTCTGTGAGCAGTTATGCAGTGCTAATCAATATTGGTCGGGAGGTGTGGGTCCAGCCCTGAGGTGTGGGTGGGGGGCGGGCGTCCAACTCTAGATCCACTCACGAGAGCTTGTCAGGTAATCAAGAGCTCATGCGTAATAATGATAACCAGTGTGGTCGTATGACCATTTTACCTACACTGTTTTTATGAGGATTATGTCTGGAGTTGGTTAAGGGGGAGGTGGCATTGCTTTTATTAACTGTGTTATTATTGCTGTTATTATCTGTGTTATAACATCACTTGTGTTAATATCACCGTACTGTTTTGTCTGTTAAATAGTGGTGCGAAATTCATTAAAACTTTACCAAAAACCAAAAACAGTTCTCAGATCTGTCCTGGAGGACCACCTGCCCTACTGGTTTTTTATTCCAACCAAACGCTCAATTGCTTAATTGAAGCCTCCGTTAATAATTGTAGGTTGATTACATAAATAAGAACTCGGTTTGTAACGAAAACCAGAAGAGCAGGTGGTACTCCAGGACATTTATGAGAATCAATGATGAAACCTTTTTTAACATAGTGAATGTAAATGAAAGTGCCTATATATTAGATTTAATTAAACAAAATATTGCTGGTTTTAAAGATAACTTTCTGGCCAAAATATTTATTATCGTAAATTATATTAAATAAGTGCATAACCATCTTACATCAAACACCCTGTGTTTTATTGAATTGTTTTTAAGAATTACTTAAAATTGCAGGTCACTTTGCCTTCACACAGTGCTGTACAACACTTTACTGTAACACGATAAAAATGTCTCTTTCATGTGGATTGGATACTTTCCACTTACGTAAGGGGGAAACTGTGTTTCCTTCATACTGTATGCAAGTATGCAACACAGCCACACAAGGGAAGGCATCAGAAGGAATCAAGATACAGGGGGATTACTGCTGTAAAACGTTCCGCCTGCCTTTAAATGGCCTATGACTCGTTGTTTTGTCTAATGACTGAAGACAATGCCGCACGGTGGGGAAACGGCCCCCTCTCTCTGCTGCTCGCGTTACCTCTAACGAGAGCCGACAGCGTTTGTAAAAGGTGCCTGTGATCTGAGACGCGGCTCGGAGAGGGAACACAAGCAGAGCGATGGGATCATTGACACAGAGCAATGTGGGTGCGGGGGGTGTGGGTGGATGAGACGCACGGGAGAATGGGGGGACTTGTTGAGTGGGCAGAATCATTTCAGCCGCCGTCCCCACTGATCCGTTTGGAGCGGCACTCGGCGCTGCCTCAAACACATGCTTGGGCTTGGCGTTGATCTCTCTCTCTCTTTCAAATGGGCGAGTTTTGGACAGTGCCTGCCTGTTTTTTTACAACCTTTTTTTAAAACGTTCTCATGAATGAGCGTCAGTATGTGCTGATCTAAGCTGCTTGGTCTGCTCAGGACGTATACTGCCTGGTAGTCACTATCTCAGGAATCAGGGCTCAGCATTGATAAATAAACGTGCCTCAAATATTCAGCACCTCCCCCTCCCCCCAAAACTCAAAATGCTCCTTCTAGAAAGCAGACTTTGATGAGCAGTATTCCGTTTGATTTTCCCATATTATGGTAATTTGTGAATTATTTACACGGGACGTTAGGGTGCCTTCGAAGTCTTGACGAAGTGTTCACTCAATGAGCCGGCCCTAAACGGAAAACCTGGGGGGGAGGAGAGAATCAGATGTGGGCAGGGCTTCAAGGTGACTCACTGTCATTCCACATTAAGAAGTCAGATGTTCCTAAATGTATGGCAGGAAACAGACCTGCGTGATTGGGTCAAATGGTGGTAACAGAACTAACAAAAGCGTAGTTAGTAAAACCAACTCACGCTTCATAAGCATCGCTCAGCAATGTGTGATTTTTAAAACAGCACTGGCCCAGGTTAATTTATTGGTCACCTACAAAACATTACGTTGCATATTTCGGCGTATTGTTGAACAAATGATTTTCAACATGCAGCATGTTTCTGGACCGTTACTTTTCAGTCGCCTCCGTTCTGATTCAAAAGCTGAGGTTGAGAAAATGTTATTACAGTACGTCCCAGCACTGGATGTTCTCAGAAGGCAACGTAATGTGGGACTCGGATGAAGGAGAACGGCTTCAAAAGCAATGAATCCTCACAGGCCTTCCCATAAAAGGCGAGCTTTACTTTGCAATGAAAAACCCTGTGTGGAAACCAAGAGACACCGATATTAAATAATTATAGCTGTACAACAAGACTGGGAAGGGGAGGGAGTGAAACTGCCACCTCCCTGCTGTTTTCTCTTTAATATGCAGAGAGAACCACTAGCTGTGTTCTCCCTTTAGGAGAAGAAAAATAAAGAAGAAGTTCACACTTGAAATGAGTGTTATTTCTCCTCGTAAATGCGTGGCATAAAGAACTTACTCTGAGCTGGTAGATAAGTCAGAAATATTTGGAACTTGTGCAAGAAAGGGATTGAGGGCAAGGATCCATAACAAATAGCAATTTTGGTGTCACGTGGGTAAGTATTTACAGAAGCGTGTGAGTGTGGAGTGTTGTTCCTTACCAGTTAGCATTGCGGCGCCTATTAGCCCACGTGCACTGCTGTACCAGTGAGTGGGGTGAAGTCATTGCGCCGGTGGGAATAGAGTGTCCTCGTTTGCAGGTCATTCAGGTCTTAATCCACACGGAGGTGCAGGCAGTGACTTAGTGTCTGTGATCTGTCACTAGTCACAAGTAAGGTGCCATTCCCTAGCTTGCTGGCTAGTTCGGTACTTGGTTGTTAAAAATAAAATGATCAATCAAGAGTGCTGTTAAAAATCTAATCCTTCATCATTCGGAGTTGACAGGTAGGCATCTTCCCACTGTGCTTGAAAAAGACTTATCAACATTATTTCAATACAGATAAGTATTAGAAGTATTATCTTATGCTTAAACAGTTTGTGGTTAAGGGAACAAAGAATTGCAAGTGTACATTGTATTAAGAAATTAATACTCATGAATATTTAAAGTGACTAGAGCCGGCAGTCCACATTGGAACTGCAGTCTTTTCTTACCGTGTGCGCTATTAATCAGTTCTGAGTTTTAACTCCATAATTAATTGGCAATTTGTGAAGCCCTTAATATCCCCCGATCTCCCATAAGTAGACAATTTAACTGCTTTTGTGTAATTATATTGGAATATAAGCATGATAATGAGGGCCTTGCTTTGTTGTTTTGGAGGCTGATGTTAACGCAATGCTCCCTCCCTCCTAACGAAGTGCCATTAAATTGAATGGAAATCAGGGGGTTTCAGTCCTGTGGCTCCAAGTGAACATGACAATACCGCCCACCATCCCATTCAGACTGTTTACCATAATAACCGGAGTGAAAGCCGAGTGTGTTGACGAGCGGGCTGGGTTGCGTATCGACGGCGAGTGGGGGCTGAAGGTTTTCCCGTCTGCCTTCCATAATTGATGATTTTCTGCTCCTCTCGAGGCTTCCCGAAAACTGGTAAATACATGTGTACGATTGTAATGTTGGGATCCCCAGCCCCTCGGCTAAGGAAAAAGTGCAATCCCCTATTAAGGACTAAAGTCTGGGAGGCTTTGAAGATAATTAGCAAACAGCAGCGGCGTCTCTCGCAGGTGCGTCTGATCAGCAGTGTGTGGGGAAATCTGCGCTGGTGGGACGAAGGGGTGGGGCATGGGGCAGACTGTGAGTCACATGGGCTGGCTCAACACAGGTGCCAAAGTGCTAAAGTGAATGTGAGAGGGCGACGTGACTACTGATGAGAACCGTCTGGGAGTTTGACATCGAACCCGTCTGTATACAACCTGTATAATCAGGCAAAACACTCCATCTCTAGGGCAATGTATTTACTTTAGCTATAGCTTAAGTCTGCAGCAGCGGTTGTGCTATTGGACAGTTAACGAGCAGGGTATTACAATCCCAACAGGGGTGCTTCTGTTGAATCATTGAATAGGTCTTCTAAGCAGTTACAACCACAAAACCAGCCTCAGATTAATGTTTGTGTAATATCACACAGAATTCGGAAATAATTTTGACTGGAAAAATTTACCACAAACTTGGTATTAGCTACATTTAAAGAAGCAACGCCAGTAAATAATCAATATCTGTGTGTGTGTTTATTTTCAAAGGTGACACAGACGCACAATGGAGCCCAATTAAATTACTTCTGAGAACTAATTTGCCAGAGCCAGAGGCATAGTTTATATATAAATGCTAATATTTGAAAGTCAAATTAAAGTTGAAAAGGCTTGTAATAACTCTTAATTAACGCTTGTTTTGTTTTCCCCTTGACAAACTTGAACTGACTGAAACATTGCGGGGCTCGTCTTTAACATTTCGGACCACAAAGATAAATTTCAAAGCTCTGAGATATGCCTTTGATGTGGGTATCCTCTGTAGATTTGATATTATTTTAAGATCCCTTTGTTTAAAAATTCATTTTTATTATCCCTGCATGAAATGCACAGCAATTCCCCACACAACCAACCATCAGGGCAATTAACATCTTCGATCGAGACCATATTCCTGATAATTAATACAGACTTTGTACCTCCCCTGTGATCACTCCCAGGGCTTGATTATTTCACAGCGACCGTTCATTTACTGCATCAGCTTCATCCTAATGAAAATGGAACGTGAAACTTTAATGAACAAGATTTGACTGTCAATAGCAAAGACTTTGAAACAACACCAAGGCCGGCCCAACAAGCAGAGCTGACGGAACTCGTGAAGCGACTAAGTAATTAAGCATGATTATGAATATTAACACTGGTGGGTGTCTGGAGAACTTCTATTCTGCGCTGTAAACAAGCATTCTGAACAAACCATCGTTATTAAATCTTGGTTTCAGGGTGCTTCCAAAGCACGGTTATGGATTGCCATGGATCACAGTGGAAATTCTGCCATCTTCTTAAGCAAAATAAACAACTACAAACAGTAAGAAATCAATATCAGGGAAGGAAGGTTTTAAAATAAAAGAAATCATACATTTGTGACTAAATTGCAAGAATGCCCTTCCATCAGTACTGAGTAAAAATGATGAAATCGCAAGTAGTCAGTTTAGTTTCAGACTTTATCTGTCGTTGAGTATTAACACTCCAGGGAGATCCTTAAATGTGGAAATCCTAATTATTTGTGGTGTTCAGATATAGACCCAGAAAATGTGAATCTAGCCCTTTATATGAAAAGAGACCGCGTAACATAACCTGGAGTGCCAAAATTTCTCTTTACTGGACTTCCAGTCACTGTATTTAAAAAAAGAACAATGTTTTTTTATAGGGACTTGGTAAATAGCCAGCACCAGAACTTCTCCCTGGGTTAACCAGAAACATGAAGGGCTGTCTCCTCAGGGATAAACTAAAGTGTCTTCTCAGCATCCCAAAACACGGGTGAGCCCAGAATGCTAGACCGATGAACAAGACCCCTCGATGAACTGAAGGGCCTGAGCCTACCCCTGCTAGAGGCCATATTTTAATTCCAGTTACAGGAATGGCACGCTTAAGAAATTCAGGATTAAACATTTTGTGTATTAGTCTGTTGGTGAGATCAGCAAGAGAGATCCTTGGAGGGTTACTCTTTCTCAAAATCGTCCTTAAAATTGTCCTTAAATTATCCTGCTGAAAAGATCCATTGCCAAAAAGAAAGAAGAAAATGGCCAAATCTTCCAGAACTCCATCTCCCAGAATACCCCAGTGGACTTAAGCCACCAACCTATTTAACCAATAGGCTGGGTGACAAGATATTAACAAGAAGGCAGAGGGCTTTCGGGAAAGAGGTGATAATAGGCCAGGTTTCTTTTCACAGTGAAAAAAGAGGTGATAGAAGCAGCTGTAGCTGAAGAACCATAGAAGGAGAAGCTTTCTTTGAGAGAAATGGGAGGTTGTAAACAGAACAGCTGGTTTTTAATCCTAGTTTAATACTATCAATGCCCATAAGGCTAGAAAGATGGTCCATTTTCTGAGGGGGAGGTCCAGGGTCTCTTCCACTTTCACTCCTATTCAAGGCAATCCAGATTGTAACATAGTTTGTAACTCCAGTCTGAAGGAGAGAACTTCTACAGCTCCCTCAACATAATTTGTAACTCCAGTCTGAAGAAGGGTCCCTCTTCAGCTCCCTCAACACAGTGTGTAACTCCAGTCTGAAGGAGGGTCCCTCTTCAGCTCCCTCAACACAGTGTGTAACTCCTGTCTGAAAGAGGGTCCCTCTACAGCTCCCTCAACACAGTGTGTAACTCCAGTCTGAAGGAGGAACCCTCTGCAGCTCCCTCAACACAGTGTGTAACTCCAGTCTGAAGGAGGAACCCTCTTCAGCTCCCTCAACACAGTGTGTAACTCCAGTCTGAAGGAGGGTCCCTCTACAGCTCCCTCAACACAGTGTGTAACTC
>JAOYSI010000020.1:3161542-3183810 GCA_025775065.1 Hiodon alosoides | reverse complement strand
CAGCTCCCTCAACACAGTGTGTAACTCCAGTCTGAAGGAGGGTCCCTCTACAGCTCCCTCAACACAGTGTGTAACTCCAGTCTGAAGGAGAGTCCCTATACAGCTCCCTCAACACAGTGCATAACTCCAGTTTGAAGGAGAGACCCTCTACAGCTCCCTCAACACAGTGGAGGGGCCATCTCCAACTCATGAAGCTGGCAAGCTGATAATGTTTTCTATACAAAATAGATATTGTAAAAAAAACACCAGAATGGTAAATAAAAAATATCTGGATATTCTACGTTTCCTAAGAAAAATTCAGACTGTGAATACCACATCATTTGAAATGTAGTTTGGCACGTAGCTGTTTTTGAAGTTTTCGATATTCTCCTCATATATATTTTAAGCGAAAAACTTTCACATTCACTCTTTTAACCAAGAACACCTGAGTGTTAAAAACAGATCAATGTTTAGAGGTGTACTGCACAGCACCTTTTGACTAATGCTTCACACAAAACATTTACTACCCAATTAAAGTGACCAGTTTGTTTGGAGGTTAATGTCAGCAATGTAGAGATGCTGTTCGCTGGTGGTCTGGTTTTTTTCAACAACGGTTGTATCTCACAGCTGCTGTGAAAAATGTAGATCAAAGAATGCATGTAGAGGATCTGCATCAGTGGCGTGGTACGATCCCGAGAGACAAGGCCAGATTCAAACCAAGCGTCTGTCTAGTAAAAGTGCAGCAGGCAGGATACACACGTGTTTCTGCAGCACTGTACCAGGGCGATGAACGATGGCGGGGAGCAGGGTGCTCATGAAATAATAATATTGTTTTTGTTGAACGGGATGGTGTGGAGAGAGAAATTATGAAACCAGAGTGAGCACCAGACAAGGTTAGAACATCCACAAGCTGCTTGGTTATGACATGAACAGTCTAAAGAATGAACATCAAAAGAACGTGAGTTTTCTGCCGTTCTGTATGAGGTGTTCTCTGCACATGTCTTATGGGGTCTGGGAGGATGTCTTCACTAGTAGGAGCAGAAGCTTGGAACCAAATCTCACTGATTTCACAGTAGTTTGAAGTATTTGTCCTCTGTCTGGCAACTGTGTAGAATTTCATTTGTTTTTAGCGAAAAGCCAGGAACTCAATTAACAATGGTCTGCACTCTGTAGAGGAAAAACATTTTTTTTAAAGTGTCATTTTTCCCCAGGAGAAACATAAAAATGTGCTCAGGCTGCTTTAGGTTTCTAAGTCCAGCGGACAACACAAAATGGGATCCGAATCCCAGTGACTTACTCAGCGGGCTGGTTCTGTGATGTCTGTGATGCGCCAGGAGTTGGCGCGCCTGCAGACCTCTGCACGCCTCACACAAATAGCTTTTCGTGTGCTTTTGCACACAGTAAAGTGTAAGTGCAACGTCGCCCTTGGATACTTGTGACTCCTGCAAACCAGTATAGAAAGGAGAACTAGAAGGAAGCCAGCATGCAATACGTAAAGCTCTACAAACCTACCAGCGGCAGACAGCGTTTTGGCAGAAATGAAAGTTCAGCTGCAAAATTAGAATGAATCAATCACTAAAGGATTCCACAAAGCTCAAGAATAACTACACTTGATAACCCATAAATAACAATTTAGACTCTGTGCTGGTTTCAGGTCAAACCCTTTCATCTCTCCTGGTTTCAAACCTCTACCCTGGTGGACAGAGACTGTAACAGCTGGATGATTTTGATTCAGAGCGTTTGTCTCATCGCCTAACCCTTCAAATGTCTTTTTTCCCTGCATACACCATAGACTTTCCAATGGCTTATGAAACACCAGTTACCAGCCCCTCTTCCGCAAGTCTCTGGTCAATACCAGCCACACACCATCAGGTCTTTGGCAGCGTACAAAACCCCAGTTACCGGGCCCCCCACCACATGTCTCTGGTCCTGGACAAAATTGGTTTTAGAGACCTGGAACAGCTGCCGATTTGAGGAGACCTGGCACTTCAGTCGGACTCTTCAGTGGCTTATGAAACATCAATTACTAACCCCTTCACCACATGTCTCTGGTTTGTACCATCTACGCTCCAGTCCTGGACAAATTGGTTCTACAGCCTAGGAACAGCTGCTGTTTGGAGGGGAAAAGGCACTCGCCGTCATGGCCTGATTCCCCCTTGAAGTTTTTTTGTCTCAAGCGATTTTATTTGTATGGTCTTCTCAGGGAAGTTACTGGGCGGAGAGAGTATACACGCAAATGTGGACGTCCTTTTAAACCGACTCAATGTGATAACAAACTTATAAAGTGCATGATAACATTTCAAGAGCTATCAGTCTTGCAGAAAGAGAAAAGGTCTGGCTGAAATAGCTTCAAGCCTAATGCAAGTTAAAACCCCAGACCTGAAGACCTGCAGCCAGAATTAAGTGTCTGCAGCCTCTTTTTTTTTGTTTCTTCATTTTTAATTGTTAGATAGCTTTGCGTGCATTACACACGTGACTTTCCTCGCCTTCACTTATACATGCTTTTTAATTAAATGTATGGATTTTCAGATTCAGAATTTAAAACAAATATTGAAATGTTTTCCTAAGAAATACAGGTTTATCAAAACGTTTTTTTAAAATAAATAATACAACGGGCTTATTATATGGCCCTTTGCCACCATCTTGAGGCCCATAAAGGGAGGACAGTTTATGTCTTTGAAAACAGGCATTCTTTGCTCTCTGAAACTCACTTTTTTGAGGCTTCGTGAGTTTTTTAATACTGGAATAAATACAAATATGACTTTTGGTGATCGCTGTTATGATTTGTAAGCTTGTTCGATGATTTCGTGTAAACTCAGCTGAAGCATTTTGCCAGCCGGAACATTCTGAAACCTGGTAAAATGGAAGAGATTGAAAGGCTACCCTATTTGGTAAGAGTATGACGTCTCGCAAGTAAAGAATGAAATTAAGCCTACAGTTCAATAAATTGAGTAGAAGACATTGCATTCGTGCAGCCATCAGTGCGGACAGTTTTAGCGATAAATAATTAACGCGCAAACGGCAGGCTCCGACTACTTCACATATTGAAAGTCAACACATGAATGTATATTTAGATTAATTATAACTTCGTGGTTTTCCCCCAGTTCATTAATCATAAGCGAACGCAAACATCTAGCTCTCGGAAAGGGCCGTTGCGCCACATTAACCCATTAAAGCCTGTACAATGGGAGGATGACACCACACTATATCCTATTTTAGTAAAATCTTAATTTTCAATACTGTCCAAAAAGAAGCCTTGTGATAAAGTGACATTAAATTTAATGCCATGCGCAGTAGTTTCAAAGTTAATCTTAAAATCACGGAAGACTTCGAAAACTTCACTTGGAAGAAATGTAGATCAAATACAAAACTTTCATTACCACGGACATGGGGGAAGTCAAATTAGGCACTGAAATTATGTTAAATTAAACCCTGAAGACTCCTATGCAGATACACCATAGACATTATGAATATAATATGAATACAATGTATAATTGAACTGGTTCTTTCAGTAGAGACAGGAGAGGGGCAGACTGGGATAAGTTTGTACTCCGCACCCCCAATACGACGTTTTTGTTCGCGCTTCTGCATGCTCTCCAGAGATGTCCATTCCGCATAAGGTACATAAAATAGTACTGTGTTTAGGGCTAGCTCAAGAAAATGTGGCTTTGGATTCAATTTCCTGGTTCTCTCACAGGTTATTGTGTGAAAGAGGGTTAAACAATTTCCGCGGTGAAGTTTAAACTTTAGCTAAATGCGGAGCAGTGGTGTAAAACGTAGAATCTCCACTTTGCTCAGAATCGGAGCACCCATTTTATAGCGTGAATATGATAGGATCGGGCCCACTCTAAAGACGTTTAACGAAATGTGGACACAGATTTTATGTATCGGGAAATCTTTCTATGCTGCCCCCCCCTAAAAAAACAAAGGTGACTGCCCATGGAAGTCGTGGACGGCGTACGCCTCTGTGTGGCTCTCGGCCATCGAGACATCTTCCAAAGACAGGGCCCATCAAATGGCCTAAATGGCTTCTTATGAAGGAGAGCAGAAGTAGTCATGGTCCCGGGCCGACCTTCATGAATGTCCCTCGTTCTACAAGCAAGCACGCGTTATTTCTTAATCTGGAAAGCTAGCGGTTCTTCCCAGTTTTTGTAACGCGAAGGTCTCTTACTTGTTTTAGTGAGCAGTTTTATTGCTTCTATCAATCAACTTGACGTTTCCTTCTATCGTTTTTGACTGCAAGTGAAAATGCTTTCCAACACCACTTTGGCACACACCCAGCGTATTTTAGTTGTCTATTAATATATCCAAGTATGACAGCGATGTAGGCTAATGCTGAGCCGTCTTTATAGTGGCGGGAAAACTGCTGGTCTAAGCGTTTTTATAATTAGTTACTCAAAGAAAGAATCTGGAGGCTCGCCAGATTTGATCTTAATTCTGATTGAACATCATTTAAGATGTCAAAAGTGCAGAGAACCGAGCTGGTAAAGGCCTCTGTCGCCAATCCTTCCGTAGATGACGGGCTATTCTCCGTGTTGCACGCATTCACATCGAGGCCGTAATTATAATATATATTGGGGGGAGGGGCATATTCAATTATGCTCAAAATCCCCCCCACCAATATATTGATAAAAAATATATAAATTAAATAAAAATGTCCTGTTTGGCAGATTTGGTACCCCCCAATGTTGACTCCATGTCTCTGATTCACACACTGTAGAATCGTAATTGTCCGACGGACATCAATACAGCCCTGGTTCTAATGTGAAACAATAAAGAAAAGGAACTTCCTGCAACCTCTACTCAGGGGCGTCGAAGTAGGGGGGAAAGTACTACTACCGATTCGCGGGGGGGGGGGGTGTTATTAAAGATTATGTTTAGTTTGGACTATGACTAAGTCTCCTTGCTTTGCCTCGAAAGCCGTGTCTGCCCAGGACTTGGTCGGCGATGGAGCTGTGCTTGGGTTCATCCCTCCTCTGGTGCCCCGCACTGTGTGACAAATGGGATGTAAATCGGGAAATAAAAACAGCCTTGGCTGAGTTTTTACATTCTTTGATAAGTGCGAGAAAAAGAAAATTGGAAACAATTTTCTGTTGCCCACAAGGTGGCATTGTTGACCAGACGATATTTCCGACTGGCGCCTGGGTCGAGCGAGGTTGTTATTTTTCTACTCATTGCCTGTGTTAGTAACTTGGACTGACTTACAGACTTACATGGGATCTATTAATATAAGCAACCAGACAAAAATAACAATATATATATATACACACTCACACATTTTTCTCAACAGGGGAAAAAAATTACATCCAAGTTTTCCTCATTATAGATTTACAGATAATAAGATAATTTGAGCAAGCACAGTCCTGTCAAAAGTCCCATGAAAGAATGTCCAACAGGATTGGGCCGTCCCCTTTTTTATTCCGATGATAGCGTGGTTTAAATTTGGACCCTGTACGCAAAATCAAAGCTACTCACAGGGTGATTTAATTTGGTTGCCTGCATCTTCACACTGTGCTCGTTCACCAGCCGAAAGGTTTCTAAAGTTTAGCAGTGATCCTTACATGGGTCTGTAGAACACAGTCTCACCTAGGCCTAGTGTTAACCAGATACATGGACGCGTTACTGTGACTGAACCGCTTACACAAATTATGGTCGAGGCTGCTTTTGTAACCTTTTGTTGTACCTTGTATGAAATTGAGTGTGAACATTTTAATAGCAAAGAATGGAAAATACCCCATTCAAATTAAGTGTTAAATAAACATTTTTTAAAGATGTAAACTAAATCATAAACAAATCTGGACATGAACTTGGATTATGATACAGATAGCTCACAGTAATAGTAACAGAAACCTACGTTTTCATTTACAGGGCAGATATTTTCCACTGGTAAATAATGTCAAGCACTTTATTTACCCTCTAAATATTACCAGGAACAAGACAAATCCAAAAGCCTGTCATCGTCAGACAGGAGACTCTTCTGATTGTAAACCTGTCAATCTTTATGATTGGCAGCACAGAGACATTTGATGGTTCCAACAGCTGATAACAGGCAGCTTTAATTAACCAAAGGACGTAAACCCACAATTGGGTGTATGACACCTGTAATGATAAGCAAGAATAATAAGGAGCCCTCTGTTGTCAAGACTGCCGCCAGGCCCCTGTGACGGACGTCTTTTTTGGGGCTCAATGACTGCCTGTATTAACAGGGCAGGCTTTGCTGACAGCTCTCAGTGAGTCAGCCTCTCTAAACAAACCCTGCTCCTTCCTCATTGCTTCTCTGTGGTTTCTGTTACACTTGACTGCTCTCATCCATCAGCCAGGATGTCTCCAAACAGCTACACATAAACCATTATAGAGGGAAGCACACACACACAGGCAGCGACACACGCAGACAGACACACATATGCATACAGACGGAGACACACGCAAAGACACACACATACAGAGACAAGCGCGCACACACGCACACGCATAGACACACACAGAGACCCACAGAAACACGCAGACACCTACACACACACAGACAGATATACAGATACACATACACAAATACGCATAGACACACACATTGGCAAAGAGACAGACACACGCACACACACATAAACAGACACACACACAGACATGCACACACACACAGATACACAGAGAGAGACTGTTACACACCCACAAACACTTGCAAAGACACACACACACACACAGATGCATGCATAGACACGCACATATAAACACAGACACTGTACAGATTGGCAATGTGTTTTCAATCAAACTGAAAAAGGCAGGTGTTCAAGTTTTTTTTGGGTGGGGGTAGGGTTTACAATTAATATTCTCTTGGCTCCTGACACTAGACTGATTTTACTTACCATTGACCACTCAGTGACTTAGTTTCATAAAGTTTCATAAAGGTTTATGAAGGTTTATGAAGGTTTATGAAGATTTATTGGTACACAACTTACGTTTTTACAGAAGCGACTAACAGCAGGTTCATACAATCAGCCAAGTAAACAGTGAAGCTACCTTAAATAAGTTAAATTATACAAATAAACAGTCTAAATATTTATACATTGAATTAGGAACAATATATTTTCTCCTTTGCTGCCACCAAGTAGTAAACATGGTGAACTGCAAAAGCAGCATTCAAAAAGTGATCATCAGTGGGTTAGTGTGTATAATAGGGTTAGGGTTTCTGTTTATATTAGGCTTAGGGTTTCTGTGTATAATAGGGTTTGGGTTTCTGTGTAGATTAGGGTTAGAGTTTCTGTTTATAATAAGAAGGGCTGGGGTTTATTAGTAGTGGAATAAAGAAGTTTCAGGAAGTTGCAGTTGAAGAAGAGTCATTTAGTGAGGGAACATCAAGTTATTTATACCTTCATAGCTAATATAATTGACATACTATAACCCCAAAAACAAGTGTGATTCCATCCATTCAACTAAAGCATTGAATTTGTTTAAAAACATTTCAGCTGTTCTCTTATAAAAAAGGAAGCCTCTCAGTGTCGAGCATTATGCACTGTGAAAATATCTCAAATCAATTTGAAAGCAGTTCAAATTGTTGTAATGCATTTTGGAAGTTAAATGAAACATGCTACTTCAACAATGCCTCACTAGTTCCTCAATAGCTAATTTGAATTGCGGTTCAATTTTGGTATAATAAATAACTACTGAAGCTTTTTTATAAACATTTGTTTCACTGTTTAATTTAGTTGATTGATTAACTAAACAGATGTGTTATGCTCTAATTGTGCAGTATCATGGCTAGAGGTGTGATTCATTCAAAATGTGATGTAACTCAAAAATGTGATATGCATTTTAATGTGTGTATTATATGCTGTGTATTTTGAAATGTTTTTTGAAGAAGAAATTCACTTATTTCCAGCATTGAAATTGAAAACAATTCATATGCCATAATTTCCGCATTGTTATTGAAATACACCCCCAAAATTATTTTTATGTTTAGGTCATGGCCCTCGACATGTGTGAAGGCAGCTGACAGTATTGCCTGTCACACATGCACAAAGTCAACATCACAACATGAAAACCGTGTTCTCTTCAGATCTCCATCGCTGTCACAAGAGCCTACATAATCTAACTGGGATTAAAATCACTGCGTCAACAACTGCTGCAGCCTTTCAACTGTCTGAGTCAATAAAGGTGCTTGCCGGAGTGTAGACAGAGCCTTATGAGCTGAATTTTGCAGGTTCGAGTCTAGGTCTTGTTTGCTTATTCTAACCTAGAGAACTCAGTGGCAGTGCACAATTGGCAGAGCACCACCCAGGGCTAATGTGGGTGAAAAATGGGTGGGCCTGATGAGGGTCGCATTGGAGAAGACCAAACTCCATGTGTGGTGGCAGGGTTTGTAGCAACAAGCCAAATGCTTCAGCACGTTTGGGCGATTTTCAGACATGAAGTGGGGCGGATACAGACATGAAGCGGTTGTATAATAAAGGTCCATGGCTGCAGATGTGTTTGAGTCTCCTGCTCTTCACTAACAATGAATAGTTTGTCTTTTTTATCACATTGTGTAGTCAAAGTCAGAAAACAGGACAGTAGACCCTGCATGTTGAGACGAAAACGTGATGGATAGCAATACTTGCATATGCAGAAGTTCTCCTGGAGAGATTTTAAGGTCAACAGGCAAACACTGCACCCAGCGAGATGGAAGGGTATCCAATGATAGATTCCTATCCGACATGGAGAGTAGAATTACTCATGCTGAGGTAACCACTGCCATTATCTCAATAAGCCCCATTATTCAGCTGATACAGCTCACGCGTGGATATTATGGGCTGTAAAGACGGCATAGTTAATGGTTTGAATGCCGAGTGTTTCCAGTTAATGGCTAACACTCAGAATCCGACCCACAACCTCGACCGCAAGCTCTATCAGCTACATGCCACAGTTTCCCCAGTAAACAGCCCCTCAAGTCCAGAGGCCATGCTCATTTTTAGTTTCTCAAACAGCCGATGACAGGGGAGACCTGAAAAATGGAAACGTCGATTCTCTGGTGAATCCGGGAATTGCCTCCCCAGACGGCACGCTTAGAGATGTTTCAAAAACGATTCAACCAAGGGAAAAATAGATAGGAAGATAAGGAAGTAGAATAAACAAATGAGTTTCTCGGTCTAGTGACAGAGCTTCAGCTACACCTCATTAGCCCCATATAATAAACGTCTAAACCAAATTAGTTCATGGATGCAATTAAAAGGAAATACGACATAGGCTGTTACACAGAATAAGAGATGAAGGAAGCTGCCCCACAAAGTCTTTTATCACCTCAAAATTGACAAGACTCAGGATGTGTTAAACACCAACGAGCAGGCACGCAAGTCCTATTTGGTGAATTACTAATAATAATAAGACCCAATAATTACATCAACAATGAAGAGAGAGAAAGAGAGATATATCATGTTCCTCCTGTTTAATTCAAAAGTGTTTCATTATTATTTAGCAGCGCACCTTACAGTTCAACGCTACTTACAAATCTACTTACACAGCTGCACATTTAGTAAAGCGAGTGAAGCATCGAGTTAAATGCAGAGCAAATGCATACTCGTCAATCAAAAATCAGTCTTTGACATAGTTACATACACGGCATCACTGGGGGGCTCCATTGTTTCTTCGGAAGCCTGCCAAGGAGAAGCTTTGTCAGGTCTTAGGATGTAACTAATGCTATTATCATTTCAGTTTGTGCAACACGTTAAGCTGAACGTCTCGAACTCTGCCTGAACCCTTTTTATTCATGAGTTTTTGTGGCACCAAGATGCTTGGGTTTTAAAAACAAACACTCAATCTCAAACTCCACAAACTCTGTCACTGTCACTGCATATAGGAAATTTGCTGGCATGAACGGTTCCAACTGGATGTGACAAGCTAACACATTTAGACATGCATACATTAGTATAAATTGAAATATTCTTTGTCCACTAAATCAAATCCAGAATGTGAACACTTTCACCGTGGCTCAATAACCGAGAGGAGTGAAACGTTGTTACTTTCCATGACATCACTGAATACTCGTGATCTCATGATTTAGACCAGCTCCCCTGTGCAGCCACATGCCATGAGTTAAACCCAGGATAAAAGCTGTCCCGAGCAGCTTTCCTCGCCAAAATCACATGGGCAGGAAGACTAAACGCGATGTAAACAGCAGACAGTGTTTGTCCGGCTGACAGCTCCCCTGGCAATACGGTGGATTTTGATTGGAGGAACGTGGTGTTGTATTAAAAAAGGAGGCACGCCAGGCTGGCCAGCCCAACTCTATGGCCTTCTATTATTACCTTTCTGTGCCCGCATGGCCTTCGCTAAGTTCCTGTTCTCCTTGGAGCGGAATGTGATTAACATATCATCAGCCGGTGACGCGCACGCTCGAGAGGGCCGAGACCCAATTACGTTCCCCGGCAGCAGTTGGGATGCGAGCCGCCTGATACGGTTATCATGGCTGGAGCTGCTTTTACTGCGTTATCTCACCGCGGGACGCTGTCTCCAGCTCTCATGCCAGGACAATCCAGAGCTAAAAGCACAGCTGTCAACACATTTGAGGAAGGCAGAAGCATGGGCACGCAGTCTCTGCTTGGAGTGCGCAGAAGCTGCCTAGAAGAATACATGTCTGCAAAAAATGTTTATTTCTGAATAGAATGATGGATTCCCCTTAGAATAAAGCCATGTAAAGTTCCTCTGAAACCTTCCCCAACACCATGGGTTAAAAGTTTGTTTAGACCTCCTTGAAACTTGAGGGTAACACTCAGCAAAGCGCAAGACTGGTAAACTGGCCACGATCCTGTGATCAATGCTCGGCGTTCATTAATTGGCTCCACCCTGGATCAAGGCTGGCTGCGGTCTCGCAGGCCCTAATGGGACTGGGCGCTATCGACCGGGGGATTGAGTTGCGTGGGTTCACTGATAGCCCAGGAAGAGTCTTATCGAGCTGCGCGGTGGAAGCAGCGGTTACACTAATGGCCACGGGGGAGCTCCTGCTCCAGCTGGACCTCCTTATCTGGACCGGCTGCCTAAAGCCCACGGCAGCGCAGCGAGGGCCCGGCGCTGAACGCAGGGGACTGGATCTGTTGACCATGCCCCCTCTTTTGTAGACGTGGACAGACATCGCCGGTTAACTGGTCAGCCTATGTTATGACAAGAGACAATGAGGCACCTATCAACTTCCTTATTTCCGTTCCCAAATTATAAACCTAAACCCAGGTGTCTGATTGAGATGGTCAGCTGCTGAGTGTTGCATGTTTTTCAGACAGACATTTAGAGGTCACCAATGGATCAGTTCTAGGGCAGGTCCAAATAACATTAGTGGATTAACAAATTGCCTTCTCTAATGAAAAAAAACTGTATTGTTCATATCCTTTGAATTGGATTTCTTTGAAAATATTAAGGAAATGACATATTTTATTGACCACAGTGTGCTTTGCAAATCAGGTGGAGCAAAGCAATAATTCTGTATATTCATTAGCTCTGACTTTGTGACACTGGTGCTGGAATGAGGCGCTGTCATTTAGACTGGACAAATGTTTTCCCTGGAATGTATTCACTATTTTACTGGGAACAGCGCTTTGTTTCTCGTTGGTATCAGGACACCGGAGGGATGTGCAGGCTCTGTGGGGACACAGGCATGGTTTTGTATGAGAGGACGGGTGGCCGGCCAATTTGCCAAGACAGAACAGAAGGATAAACAAGAACAGAAAGTATTTTAATTTTTTCTTCTAAGTTTTTTCCCCCCTCCCTTAGGAGTAAAGAGTCCATTGGCTATTGACGAATCCCATGATGCTCTGCTGTGTTCTGTGTCTGGTGGCTGTTCCTTACGCGCTTCATGTGCTGCACATGCATTATAGATGACTCTCCCTCTTCCTACGTCAGATATACCTTTTGGGGTCTAACGAGGTAAACTTATTGACTCTGATCTGGGTTTCTCTCTAAATATTTGTGGGGGTATTTTCACAGTGAAACACATTTATTTTTTGTCGGATTTGTAAAAATGATTTTAGCCTGATTGGCAATCATTTCTTATGTAATAAATGTACTGGCTAAAGGACACATTACATTTGGGCTGAGTATGGACAGATTGTTTTTAATGGAATTTAGGCTTTCAATAATCACTAGTGCTGGGGAGAGGTAATAAATAAATAAATGCAATGTGAGAAGTTTCCGCTCATTTAGTGTTCAGGCTCTTCTGCATGGAAGACTGGATACACATGCCTCTGCATACACATGCCCCTGAAAACACATGCCTCTGCATACACATGCCTCTGCGAACACATGCCTCTGCATGCACATGCCTCTGCAAACATCTGTGTAGCATGGTGACATGCTCGGCTCAGGAATAATTGGCGACACAACTTCCTGGTTTGCCGGCAAGTTTATTTTACAGGGTTTAAACAAAACTAAACGCTCTTCAGGCATCCCCCTCATGGGTTCACCCCAAACAAAACAAACTACAATAACAAACCAAACGTCGGGTCACGCAGTAGTTCCTGCATGCACCCTGCCAACTGCCTGGATTACATTGGCAGCGTGCTCTGTTAAAAACCACAAATCAGTTCACCAGCTTGTCTATGACAGAATTTAATTTTTTGGTCTGAATTTGCTTAAGGGTGAAATTAATTTTTCTACATCGAGCAATTTATTAATATCTTAATCATTCCTGTCCAGAGATATGAAGTATATTTGTGCAAGATTTTCCCGAGGTCTGCCTTGCCATCAGAACCAATATATTTAAAATAGATATCAATAAATCCATATTTAATTAGATCTATTGACAAAGACAAGTAGGCCTTACTCTCTCGAGGAGAGCATTAAACTTGATGTAAAACGAGTCTCTGATGTCTCCCTTCTGGAATAATGGATTATGATTGATGCAGGAACAAAAGTACCAGACATTTTATCCATAACCACAAAAACTTGGTTAGGCTCACTTTTTACAACGTTTCGAAGCCCAGTGGGCAGTCTGCTAACGCATGGATATCTACAAGCGCTAACCAAAGTAACTTTCAGCCCTATATGCATATCATTGTCCTATATTATTACATTTGTACATGGTTACTCCTGCTGCCCATGGTCACAAACCATAAAGGCTAGTCTTCTGTGAAAATGGTTTGTAATGAATAGGATTTGTTGAGTCGATTTTTAATAGAGATTAATTGATCGTTAACAGCGGTTGAAACTGGAGTCGGACAATTAATTCCTGTTCACAAAAGAAAGCATTTGCGAACAGGAGCCCCCTGTCATGTCACTGCCCTTTTTACCCTGGCGCCTCCTTATACTTAAATTAGAATTTCATCAGGTCTCGTTGACCGCATATCATTCCTTCTATTTCATGGCCCGTTGGCGTTTTTGGGTCGCAACATAAATCTGATGTTTAGTGAGTTTAGTGAGTTCAGGAGTTTAGTGCTGCTCGTCGGATCAGATCGGATCTAGATTGCGAGGACAGTGGAAAGTTATGGGTCTCAGCAAGCATGGCACATTATTTCATGCCCTCCTCTCAGTTTTTTCATCTTGACATCAAGTTGAATTTGGTTGGAAGACCGTTCCATCCATAGCATGTAATGTAATAAAATGATAATAGCAATAAAGATAATGGTTACAGAATTGTAGCAGAACAAATTACAAAATTACAAAAAACAAGTCTTTAATCCAAACAAAGCACGCTCGGGGGAATATACAGAACAATGTCACCATGAATGAAAAATAAATACTCTCAACACAATGTAAAGCTAATTGAAACTTGCATGCAGTAATGATAATAATAATAAATAAAACCTCTCTCCTGTAATTTTCCTGGGTTGATTAAGCGTTTCTAAATTATTAGGGCCACACTAATATGTTAAATAGCTTGTTAACTCTTTTTTATGCGATGTGCACAAGCGATGTGCGAACGCCGTATTGTGTTGAAAGAGCATCCTATTGACGGCTGTGATACGTTACAATTGAAGAAACAATCCTGGGAACCTCCGTCAGTAGGTGAGAAGTCAGTCTGGAACATGTTTTGTGCTCATTGTAGCCTACCCCAGATAGGGGTGCAAGTCATTTTTCTATGAAGTCATCTACACTATGAAACAATGACTGAACAAGTGTAACGTAAATGTTTCTTTATTCACATTGATCACATATTGAGTCTCAGATATCGATGGGCAAATAGTTTGACCCTAGTGGGAGCACAATGCCTGTTCTCATTCAGTTCAGAGTATAGTATGATATAGTATGGCAGACTTTGCCACCAGCTCTCTCCTAACCACGTCCCTGCCTTGGCCTCTCTGCCCTGCTTATTTAGAGCCCTAGCTTATCAGCTACAGCTGGGAGTTCAACTGCTCTTGGCTATCTCGTCATGTGGCCAAAAAAAGGCACTTAAACAGGAAGTTGAAGCTGACCACGCAGAGCCTCAGGGAGCCTGTGCCTGAGTGACATGGGGGGAACGTTTCTGTTCCGGATGTCTGACATCTCCTGTCCTATACATGAGAGAATAAGGGTTTCACAAATAAATAAACGTGCTGTTGAAGGTCAGCATTTGTAGCTGCTTACCGTTTGTTCAAATAAATTGTTCAAAGTATTGAGTGAAACCGAGAGAACTGAGAGAGCTGGTAGTTCCTAATAAAGGTTTGCTGTTTAAACGTTTTGTTTTGTTCCTGAGGCTGAACACACTTGGTGTGAAGGGACGTCACAGCTGATGAGGGAGAGTGATGGACGCAGTCTCTCTGGGCCTTAACAACACTTCTCTCTGTCTACTCCAGCTTGTGTGTTGTCCTGCTGGTACTACAGACGAGAGGGAGCCGCTGCCTGGCCTGTTCAGCCCACCATGTGTGTGTGGTGTTCTTTTTTTAGTTTTGTTTCTTAGTTTTCTTCATCGTGTTTGTTTCTGCCAACAACGCAGTATTAGTTAACATTTTTTGTTAGTTCCTTGGCTAGATGGGTTGATCGGGAAGGGGGCGAATGTCACGTATGGGAGTGGAGAGAAGTTGCCTTGGCCTGGCTCATATTCACCAGTGACATGCATTTTAACGTTTCAAGAAGTATTTTGCAAATATATGATTATTCCTTTGTTACTCACTTGGTAATGCAGTCTTTAAACGAAGAAAAGAAATAAGAGACAAATGCTTCAGTATATGCAAAATTGTGCAGATTACATTAGAGTGATAAAGATGCGATCTCTGCCAGAGCTTCTGAAAAGTGACGGCCATGTCAGCCCTTGCAAATCATTCTAAATGATCGGCGGCTTGGTGGAGGTAGGCCGGTCTTGGGGAGGGGAAAAAAAAAACCTTCCAGCGGAAGGGACCACTGCAGTTCAGTCCGGAATGAAAACTAATTGGTCTATTAGCCCGGTTGCAAGGGATGTTAAAGATTATGTGTCTTAATTGCCCATCAATTTGTTTCACGAGCCCCCTCCCTCCAAAGTGTTTTATGAGGTGATTTTGTGGGCTCGTTTTTAGAGGAGAGTGTAGAGAAAGCGGGGATAGTTTGTGAGATGTGTCATAACCATATTCATGATATGTTCTAGAATTAGGATACACACAACACCAAATTTCTGTCGGGTTTGTCACCGCACATATTTTGTCCGCTCGTGGTTTTAAAATTGGACAAGTGTAGGGACCGAGGTCAACGTAGGGACGACTGAACAAAAAAACTGACGCTGACAGAAACGCGTTTCGTTCAAAGGCTACAGTGAAGTGAAACATTTCACAGCTCCCGGAGATTATGGATACATGTGTTTACATTGCTGCCAATTTTGCAGAAGAGTGGCTTGTTAGCATGAAGCATGTGAAGATGCACCGCCAGAACCTCGGAAAGCTTCTGGTGAGGTGTAAACACTCGAGGCATGCGGGTAGGCAATGTGCGGAGTACCGACGCTGTCATTTACGGGCTGCCTTCAGAGAAGCTCGGACAGAAATCTGCGCTACCGCTTGTGTGGGACCCATTAGCGTAAATGATTCTTGTCAACTCATCATATAGCTCATGGTAAATGTCAATGGAAAACAGTCATAATCCAAGATCAAGACGGTTTTAACTCATATATTTAAACTGGTTGTTTTAAAAGTTTTTTGGCACACCAGCCATTAACCAGCAGAAAACTTGTGAGAGACATTCATAATTAAGGTCTTTAAATTAGTTAAATTCCACAGAAAGTAAAGAGGATATATTATGATTAAATTGATTACAATGAAGTTTAAAGTTCGTATTACATTGCAATGCAATAGGATAATCTTGATTGTTCCCGTTAATAGAGCTTTTGTTCACAAATTTATGTTTCATACTTCCAATATGTGCATTCCCACATGGACATTTTTTAAACCTTCAGTTTGAGCATGTCTTGATTCCTCCCGCCATCACCTCCCCTATCCAACAATGCAGCACATTACAACGTATTCAATAATTACGCTTCACAAAAGACAAAACTTTAAATTTAATCTAATTAGGTATCCAATATGAAATTACTATATTTTTATGCCAGGCAGGAGCCCATTATCTGGCACTGGGCCAAAGTGTCCATTTCATTAACTATGAACAAGCCCACATCATCCATGATGCAATGTGAAAAATGTCCCTAAATAAGGGAAGAAACTTGCTAAAATATGTTTTAAAGTCAGCTGCAGATCTTTGCAGGAATTTCAAATAAGTTCTCAATCAATTTTAAACCATATCATCCCTAAAGGTGTAACAATAGGGTCCAAAGCCGAAGGGTGAACGCATGTGGGGGACTTTTACTGTGAAAGGCGACTAAAAACAAGGAGGGCCGAGCAGGAATCACCATCATGGCTGGCAGTAGTCAGATTTACAGCCTAAAAACGGGCAAATACGGTGCTCAGTAACATGGGAACGGTACTACAAAGGGCAAAACAGGAGTCGGCGTCCGGGAAACAAAAGGAGCGCACAAATAAATGAACAATGAACAAGACTTCACACTGAGTGAAGGGAGTGAGGGGTATGAATAGTGATCCGGAAAAAGCTCCGGGGAGTGCTGGACGAACGGGAACAAAGTTTAAGTGCAAATAGTGTTGAGGAATGCTAATTGGTTATTTAGCAAATGGTGCTAAGGTATGTCTGAGAGTCTAGTATTGGGAGAATTTGATCTTCTTGGCTGAATCGGGGGCGTGACTGTTGGCGTGCGAGGAGGAGATGTTACAATTGGTACACAATGGATTACCAAACTAGAGTTTTAAAAGTGTGTGAACAGAATGGTTTCCTTAAAGACAACTAAATGTTTTAGCCAGTTCTTGACATTAGCATTCCAGTATTCTCAAACTAAATGGTCCGATAAACACCCGACATTCCAAAATAAATATGTTTAGCATTCCAGGAACAGCAAAGAGGCCACTGCTGCCATGAAAGGATGCACCAAATCGGAAACAATGTTCAGATATCCTGCAGCATTCAAACATTGCGACTCCCCTGTACCTGCCTACCCGCTCTGAACGGCATAGTCTGAAAACAGATGCTACAGCGGACAACACAGTCTATTTCATGGAATGGAATGTACCTAAAAATGTGGCCACTCAGTGCCAATGCCTCAGGCTGTGATTACTGTCCGTTTTTGAAATTCACTTATAAGCTAATCTTTTTTTAGAACAAAAAAAAACAGCAACACAACTGTGTCCAGAAATCCACCAGAATAATACCTGTTGTCTTAACTTGTTGGCCAGCTGCCATCCACCAACAAGAGACAATTATTTTTATAAAAAAGGTTGGCTGTTCTTAAGTGCAGGGAACTTTATTCCGCTTTCACCGCTCATGCATCCCACTTAGGTTATTTCATTTTCAAACCTGTTAGGCGTTGGGGTTGTGACTTATTCCAATCCATTTAGCTAATTACATCCTGCAGCTATGAAATTATAGGATTGCTGTTTACTGTACATTTTGATATCACCACATTCTGCACTATTATCCAATTTGGGGAAACAGGTCTTTGCACAGATCATAGTAATTATACAGAAAGCTTTGGTACCCAAATAAAGCATTAAGGTTTGGGGAGAGCAGTTCAATGCGTTGCTTTACACATGCCATTGTTTTGGGAAGCCATTGATGTCATATGTCATATCTCAAGGCTGAGGTTTCTCTCGGCTTGCCTCTTGGTATCCCCTTTTGATGTTGTATCATTGCTGTATTGGATTGGATGGAATGTTTTCTTCTTTGAAATAACCAGTGGTTGATTTTCCAGTCATTTGGCCGATCAGGAATAGCCAATAACGTGTTTTACAGCGTACATGTCCTTCATTGCTCAAATTCCTTTTGCTCGTCTTTCATTTTTAAAACCCAACGTTAAAATAATTTAAACCCCAACGTTATAATCATGCTTTTCAAACACTGCTCTACAAAAAGTTTTCCTCCAAAGTTTTTGTTTATACTGTTATTAACAATTTTTTAAAAATGAACAAGCTTAATGGGAGCTGGCTCTCTTACCATTTCTACTGGCTAGCTAGTCCGTCATTTCTTCATTTTTTATAATAATAAAAAAAATACATTTGTTGGGGAGGGGGGTTTTAGAGGTAGAGGGAGGGATCTCATTCCAAAGTGTTTAACCACAATGTTGAGCTGCGAGCCTCTGATATCACAGGTAACCCCGAATTATATAAAATACTTTTTCTGCTTACCTTCCTGGAATTTGCCTATGCAGTATGCTACCACCAGGTGTTGTAGTGGTTAAACTAAATGAGCCAGCAAAGGAGCTGTTAGTTTCACAAATTTGCTGTTTTATCCTTGAGCTATAATCAACCTGCCTTGCTTCAGTAAATATCCAGCTGTTTAGTTGTCTAAAGTCTGAGACCGTACAATGTAATTTGCTTCAAATAAAAGTGCCTGGTTTGCAAATACCTAACAAAATTACCAGCCCAGTGGACAGGATTTGGAAGAAAGGCACATATATCAGAGCAATAAGATAAGAGGTAATGCTACAAGATCAATATGGTTGTCTGTCACATTCTCCCCTGCATGTGGTAAGCACACTGTGTGCGATCACTCTTGGCAGAAAAGACTTTAAATGACTGAACAGATTAAAAGGGGAAGAGGGCAGAGCACAGGTAAGACAGCTGAACTGCAGTGATGGAGCAGGTTAAGAGCAAGAACCACCCAGAAAAAGAGTACAGTACTGCTCAAGAGAGCAGTCCTTTTCTGAGAGGTGCGCCCATGTCACGTTTATACAGAGGAATCATTCACATTTGTCTCAGTGTGTTTGGGGGGATGTCCTTTTTGTTCATGCCTTCTGCATTCATCTCACATGACTTGAGTTCCTCCATCAGAGGCAGTGCCCTGTTCTCCGACCAATGACAAGAGTTAAGCAATAACTGAAAACAGAAGAAAAGCTAATCACTCCCTCTGGGTTTTCTTTAGCATGCTATAATGCCGCGATCCCCTCTGGATTCCTTCAATGGCTTGTTAATTATGCTGCTGCTTGCAAGTGTTCAATTGCCTGAATGAGCGGCTGCTATATTTGCAAATGGTAATGAACCAAGAATGTGAGAGACTTTCTTTCTGGGTTGTGTGTTTCTTGTCACAAGCATCAGAGCAGCAGCCTCTCTATACTTCTCCTTTGGATCTAGCATGTACCAGGAAAATATTTCAACACCATTACACCGCCACCAGCCAGGCAGGATGGGTCTATGCTGCTTACTCTGCTGCTTACACCAAAGCCTGACTCGAGAATTCGTTGGACACATTTTTCCAACCCCCACTTGTCCAATGTTGGTTATGGTGAGCTTCTTCTTGTTTTTAGACTGTGGGACTGGAAGTGTGGTTGTCTTCTGCAATAACCTATAGAGACATGGACCAGCAAGTTTTCTCTTGCTGGTGTGCAGGTGTTGAAGTGCACACCACTACTATATTGTGCCTTTATTTGCCTGCTTTGGGCCCATCTGTTCGCTTGCACGATTCTTGCCATTCTCTTTCAACCCACAGGTCGCACCATTGTCTAGGGTAGAACCTAGTCGCGTGCATGAAAAGTCCAAGAGGGCGGCCATTTCTGCGCTCGGCACAGATGATCACACCGCGCTTAAAGTCACTTAGGTCATTAATTTTGTCCATTCTAACGTTCGTTCGAAGAGTAACAAAATGCTGAGTGCCTTGATGCCTGTCTGCCTGCTTTATTTATCAAGCCACTCACTGTCTATAGGAACAATCCATTTTCATGACCAGTGGATGGTGTACCTAATGTGTTCCGTTTTTGGTAGTTTAGAAATAAACAGTGGTTCTCTTGACTAATAAGTGGTTCTCTTATGGCAGTGTTATTGAAAGCAAGAACCTTCTGAATTGATGTTCCAGGAGTAGTCAGAAACAGGGAGCAGTAGCACCAACATACAGCCTTTATTTTTCATTTTACACAAAAACAAAAGACCTTAGTTAAATACCTTATTAGTTAAACATAATTCATTAATTCATTAATTATTATATCACAAACTGAAGTGTTTCAAAAGATGTCAAGTTTAACCTGTGAAGAATGAACCCATGTCCTCCTGTTTGATACCCACGGTGTATTTTTACAATATTATGTAAATATAAAACAGTTGAAACACAGAACAGACATTTGTCCCCTTTCAATCTGTTCTGAACTGCACTTACGCACACCATTATTCCTGGGTGCCTGGGATAGTTGTGGTGTTGCGACCTCAGCCAACCACAATCCATCTGGACTGAAACTGCCGCATGGGTAAGAGTAGGAAACGTGTCCACTCAAGGTTTCGCAATATGACAATCCTACATTCCACATCTTTCGAACGTTTGCCCCGCCCCCTTTGCGAAGCTTGGAGCCGATGGGCTTGTGTCAAAGTGTTATTACAATCCACTCAGTCAGATTAAAATGCTCAACCATCACTCCTTGGGGAGAATGTAATGAACAGAGGCAACTGCAAACACCATTCTGCTTGCTGTCCCCAGTGAGTGGAGACGTGGAAGAGAAAGCCTGGAAGACAAATGTGAGCACTAACATGGCAATTAGACTAGCTGTGCGCCAGCGTGGAGCATAATAAACAGATCCATGAGAAACGCTCCACTGACACAATATGCGTTTCAACCAAACAAAAAATAATGTAATAAAGCATACGGGTTGCGCTGTTTCATTCATCCTTTCGATCTGTTTTTTTTTTTTTTAGATCTATTTTCCAAATAATCAAGCACAAAAAGTACAAATTGTCTGGTTGTAGAACTTATGATGAGACATTACAGAGCAATAAAAACAGGTTTTCTGCAAGGTTTTTTTTGTGTGTCCTGGCATTGATTTGTAACTTCCAGCTTCAGCATGACTGTATCTGCCATACCCATACTGGCCAGTTGCACACAAGTACCTGCTCTCTTAAAGGATGCTCGAAACAATGGAGAAGTTTGGCCTGTCCGTGTCATGAACACATTCAAAACGGTACAAGCTTAAACACAGTGCTGATACATTTGCCTTTCCTCTGTGTAGGAACAACATTGCTTTGTTTAATAATTCAGGATCAGGGATAATGCCGCTCTGCTCTGCTGCAGTCCATTATATCACCCCTTCCCTGCAGAGTGAAAGGTCAATGGTTTTGGGCCAGTGTGATTGAGTCTGATTGAGCCTGTTGCCATAGTAATGCACCCAGGACAGTTCATGGCAAATCTACCAAGGCACGGGTGGTTTATCAACCTATTTTTGACAGACTGTGACAGGCACACATACCTGGGGTGCGATCTGTCAAATTTCCAGAGGGGGATAATACAGAAAAATTTTGGCACGTCATGGCACATCACTGCTGCAGATCACAGTTTGAAGGGCAAAGTTAGGGCTCTAAAACAGTGCAAGTATTTTGGTTGCATATGCACCCACAAAAAAACTAGTGCGACAATACTTTTGAATTTACGAGCAGCTGGGTGCAACAAGCAATTTACAGCTTTAAAATTTAAAAAATACTGTCCATCAGACATGTAAAATCTTGCGGAGTAATTTTACAGTAAAATCCTACAATAGATACATTTATCATTTTTAATAAGTCAAAAGCTCAAAAGCTGCTGCTTGCGCCAGTATACCTAATTAAAAACTGCAGGATGAAACAGCCAATACATTCAACATTCCTAACAGCTTCATCTACTATTTTTATGTCAGAAAGACGACTTTATTTTCCACAAAAAAGGTTAAAAACTGCCAGGCTTTCTCTCTGTAGCTGTTTTTAAGAAGATTAAAAAAAAAAAACGTTTTCTTCTTTCCTTCAGTAAATTGAGCTGACTTCAAACAAAAGCCACCGTTTGAAAAATGTAGCAATTTAAATGACGCAGTTAATATCAATCAATCAATCAATTTTATTTTTATACAGCGCTTTTCACATGTTGCCATGTCACAAAGACGCTTTACATAG
>JAOYSI010000020.1:3128478-3142087 GCA_025775065.1 Hiodon alosoides | reverse complement strand
GGATCCCCTGTGCTAGGCAGGCAGACGGAGAGCCCTCGGATCCCCTGTGCTAGGCAGGCAGACGGAGAGCCCTCGGACCCCCTGTGCTAGGCAGGCCAGCAGCATTAGCACCTCTTAGGTGCCGGTAGGTGGTAGGTTCTACAGCGACAGACTGAGAGGTTCCCTCTGTCCGGCACCTGGACTTCTGGTTTCTCCTCCGGACTTCCCCCCAAGCGGGTCCTCGGCTCCCCGGTCCAGCTCCGATGCTTTCCCCCGACCTGGGTCAGTGAAGGAGCCCTCTTTGTCCTCCCTCAAGTTCCCGGGGTTCTGGGATATCAGTGCAAATGGAAATTTCT
Source organism: Hiodon alosoides (assembly GCA_025775065.1). Classification (NCBI taxonomy): domain Eukaryota; kingdom Metazoa; phylum Chordata; class Actinopteri; order Hiodontiformes; family Hiodontidae; genus Hiodon; species Hiodon alosoides. Next base: position 3,141,752 of record JAOYSI010000020.1, on the reverse strand, counting down.
TGTCCAAGGCACAGGCATCGTAAAGAGCATCCAGTAGATTATCCTCTGGGTTTCTGCCTTCAGAAAAGGAGGATGGTTCCACTTGTTCAAATGGTGGGCCTGAACAAAGCTGTCTGGCTGCTATCTCCCTGTTTTCCTCCTTCCACGCCTGCTTTTCTTCTTGATAGGGGCAATTCTCCACCATATTCCTAGGGTCCCCACACCATGAGAAGACTAGCCCCTGTTTTCCTCGGGGCAGTCGTCCTTCACACGCCCTGTCTGGGCGCATTAGGCACAGAGTTGCTGCCGTACGAGGAGCCATTCCTGGAACTCCTCTTTGGTCATGTGTACTGTTCCCCTGCACCCGCCCATGTGACTCACCATGACAAGGTTGAGCAGCTCCTCTATGGGCCCTGGGCCCTGGGCCAGAGACAGGGACAGGGACGCAGAGCCTTTATTCGGCATATTTACAACCAATCTGAACAAAAATAGAGTAAAACAGTAAGAAATAAAGCGTACTTACTTTTGCACAGCATAGACCTTGCAATCATGGCCCTTTCTAGTCTAAACCTTCCACTCTTTTGGAGTCTTTTAATTGCCTGCATCTAGACCCGGGTTTACAATGATGTCCACGCTGTGGGTATCTGTTAGGGCGGGCCTGGGTGTGTCCCCGGAGCTCCAAGCCATGGCTCCTGGCCGCATGCCGCACTACTAACTCCTACCAATAGGAGGCAACTTGGAGAGTCAGGCCATTAGTGCTTTACAAACCAAAATGATGATTATTTAATTAATTTGATACTTTAAGGAAAAGCTTTGGAGCTTTTCAAGATTTTTTTAGAGGTAATGTGTCTCTGCTACTGCTAAGTATCATGATAGTTCATTTTTGAACATACTTGAACTGGTTTAAAAAAAAACTCTTCCACAGACATCTTCAAAGATGAGCTTCAAAGATGAGACGAGATAAAGGATAACATATCTAACCCTGCCCATTAATAATAATACTGGAAGTGTTAATTTAGCACAAAAGTGATTTAGAGACAATCAGCTTAAACTCTACTTCATCAACTAAGCTTTTGAGAGATTTTCTCAGTCGAGGAGTTAGGTTTCATCATGCCCCACCAAACCTCGACTATGTTTGGTGGCACATTGAAATCGCCAATGTGTCTCTCTTGCCGCGTTGAGGCTGAGCGGAGGTTGAGGTGGTGGAAACTTCCTCACCACTTTAAATAGTTTAAATAAAATGTAAAACCAAATAGTTTTCCTGACTGGTGTCTGAATATTTGGCCATCTGGTATTATATTGTCAGTGTGAGGAAGGAATTAAAATGTTAATACTGTTAATGTGCAATGGCTTACTGGCACTGTCAGGGAAGAACTTGCACACAGGCAATCACAGATCTCACATTCTTAAGCAGATGTGTCATGCTGGAAAGCAGGTCAAAACTGATACATTGGCTGTCATAATGTGGGGAATGGCTCCTCTTTTGTCCTTGTGAGGAAGGCACCTAATCTGAATTGCTTCACTAAATATCCTTCTGTGTAAACGGATAAGGCGTAAAATCGTACTTGATGCAATTCACTGTTAACAATCAGCAGTTCTGCAAATGAAAGAAGTAGGAATGATGTATTTTTCAGAGATGGTGATTGGCCTCTGACAAGAAATGGACAAGGTATTACCAGTTTCCCATATGGCTTCATCTTAATTAGCCCTTCTGTACATGACAACATCATCACTCTTATGAATTAGAATGATTTATTTATTAGTTATATTAATGACTGTGTGTATAATCAGAACTGCTACACATTTTGAGGATGAAATACAAGCACTAAGAATGGTATCAGATTAGATTTTTTTGCTTTTCCTGCTCTGTGTAATATTTTAGGTGGCTCTGCTGAGAACGCGATGAAACTTTGAGCTGTGACGCGATTCTGAGATGTAACGGAACATGGTGGTTTCCCTCTGAAGGTAAATACTAGGACATACACAATTGACATATAGGTCTGATGTTAAAAAACAGAACTGGTAAACAATACTTTTTCTCTAAAACTATTAATAATAAGGTATTTTACCATGTGACAATTTAAAGTATGTTGTTGTTATCTCCCACAAGCCACTTTAAACCGACTTGATGACAGGAGAATTTCAACATAAAAAAAAAATAATTAACAAGTTAACTTTGTAGTGGACTCACTTCATCCCAAAGGACAAAGAATCACAAATGTTTGGGAAAGCCTAATTAAGCAGCGGCATCTGTAAATGTCACTGCAGCCTGTGCCATGTTTTAAATTGTTCTGCATCATCAGAATTTAACGAGATGGCGGAGGAATCCATTTCCTGCAAGCATGTGATAAGCCTCACATACAGTGGAGCTCTCTCATTGATTGCCAAACTAAAGCATTTTGTATGCAAATCGCGGAATAAAGTGGCTAAGCTGATTCAGCCTCATGGACACCAAATACCGGTCTTTACAATTAATACTTACGCATGCTATCCATTGAAAAATCCAGCTCCCGTTTAATAGTTACAAAACATTTACACATGCTGGAAAAATAGAGGCAAAACATGTGGTGTTCCCATAGATTAATGCAAAGCCAACAAACAAATAAAACCAGAAAAAGCCCCCTTGTTTTCTCCCCCTCTCTATCCAGGTTTTTGTTTCATGTTTCAGCACATTCTGGATTAACTGATAATCTCCGAACACGATGGAAGGTCTTCTAACCCCCCAGGGGTGTGGTGGGGGGAAGGGGGGAGTAAATTGAAAGACCAGCGGTGCCATCGCATTTATTCAATGTCATTTGCTCTTTTGGTCCTTGTCAAAGACATTTCTTTTTGTTCTGCTTTTTACAATCCTCCTTACTAGTTTAAAAAAAAAAAAAAAAGTTTTTTGTCTAGTTTGGTACACAGGGCTGTGCAGAGATAGGGTGGCGTTTCGGGAACAGGCGAAGCTGCTGAGGTAACCTCAATAAAGCTGTCTTAACAGGACATCCTACTGTGGCGGTACGATTGGGATTCTCCCCGTTCCATTGTGGAAGCATTAGTGATAGGAAAACTGTGGTCCTCGGGTGTAGCCGGAAATGCTCGTGAAACATTCCAGAACCAAGGGAAAGTGGGCTTCTTCAAAAAGTTTAGAGAAAGGGTTCTCGGTCTCTAGCATGGAAGCTAGCTTTGGTGGTCAGCTGATCTCATCACGTGAATGCGTTTGCTCTGCAGTCCGACAGAAACTGAACGTGGGTTTGAATGTCAAGCCGTGCGTGTGTCGGAGATAAACTGAAAGGGGATGTCATTCTCACTGACAGCGTGCCTCGACGGGGTCTGGATTTGTCATATAATCGTGCTTGGAGGGTTTAGTATTAAAGATGACATTAAGCTTTCTGGTTCTTTCAGAGGTGCTAAAGCTTGCGAACGACAGCGGCTGTCTGAAGTGCAGGCCTGAATCACCATCAATGTGTGACATCATTATTTTTGCCGATATTATGTTTTTTTTTTTGTTTTTTTTGTTACATCATAACGCAGATTTCAGCTTGCAGTGTAGTGGCTGAGGACCAACTTGTCAACTTAAATGCCACGCTTTTTGTTGAGCAATCGCGTTCCATGTGCTGCAAAATGTCAGGAAGGCGAAGTAATTGAATCGTCCTTCATTCTCCAAGAGTAAAGTCTCCAGGCGCAGGGTTGAAATAGTCGAATAGGGATCCTCTGACGAGGTGACGCTAGGTGAAAAAGAAACTGTGATGATGGGATGGCTGAATGCCCTGTTCTCGTGGCTGCTCTGGGGTCAGTCTACAGTCTGTTGGACACATTGACCCACCGTGCACCAGACATGGGTGTTTGTGCTGACCATGTTTACCAGATTGTCCATGTGCAGGTTATGGGCCAGACAAAAAAGCGAAGCTCAAACTGCTTTATTTACTAAATCAAATTACAAGTTCCTGCCAGACAAAGTACCCACCTTTTTTATTTGTTTCTATAGTGTAAGGACCTGAAGATTTTTTTTTTGGCATGGAGATACTTTATCTGATATCGGCATCTTGAATTTTGCAGATCTATTTCCAGATGAAAATATGTGGAACTGGTGCAGGACTGGTGCAGGACTGGTTTTTGACATCACAGGCTTTCTGATGATGCTGGGAAGGAAATGGTTTACTTTGTAGAACAAGTGTGGCTACTGGCTATAATGGTTTCCACCGCCATTGATATGGGCACTAATCAGAGGAATTCCTTTTGGAAGAATGGTGCCAGAATAATGCAGGACAGCACTGGATCCTTGTGGGCTGGATCCCTGGATCCCTGGATCCCTGGATCCCACATTGTATCCTCATAGTCTGGACCGCAGGCAGTCGCCCATCATCCTTCCCAGTAACAATCTGTTTCTAGTTTTTAAATCCACTTTCTGTGCATGTATATTTCAGATGACAGAACCCAGCGATCTGGTTTGAAGAGGTGGCGTGCGTAAGATCCGATTAGACAACACAGTAGAAGTCATGTGAGTAATATATCAAGTCAATTTATATCCATGTAAAGGATGATCTGTGTTGTCTTACTGCATATAAAAAAAGTTCTAGGGATATGCCAAGTTTCTGAAAATAAAAATGACTTTTTTTATTTACATGCTTAGCGCCCGCTTGTATCCAGTGTGACTTTTTCCTCACTTAAACATACCCATATTCCACTCTCAGATTTGAATCTCACGTTGGTCCATCTCTACTGTTGTTTGATGCATTTCTCAGATACTCGGTCAAGAGGTGGAAGAGAAGTCTCAGTTACCTTCTCACTGTCATGAAAAAATAATTGCGATTGAAGAAAATTTGTATACACTATATGGACAAAAGTATTGGGCCACACCTCTTAATCATTGAATTCAGGTGTTTAACTCAGTCCCATTGCCACAGGTGGATAAAATCAAGCACCTAGCCATGCGATCTGCCTTTACAAACATTTGTGAATAATGGGTCGTTCTAAAGAGCTCAACTTTAAGTGGTATTATTGCAAAGTGGAAGCGTTCAGGAACCACTGAAACTCAGCCACAAAGTGGCAGACCACGTAAAGTTACAGAGCTGGGTCGGCGAGTGCTGAGGTGCATAGTGCGTAAAAGTCACCAACGCTCTGCTGACTCAGTAACTGCAGAGTTCCAAACCTCCTCTGGCATTAACATCAGCACAAAAACTGTGCACCGGGAGCTTCATGGCATGGGTTTCCATGGTCGAGCAGCTGTATGCAAGCCTTATATCACCAAGCACAATGCCAAGCGTCGGATGGAGTGGTGTAAAGCACGCTGCCGCTGGAGTACGCAGCAGTGGAAACGTGTTCTGTAGAGTGACAAATCACACTTCTCTCTCTGGCAGTCTGATGGACAAGTCTGGGTTTGGCGAATGCCAGGAGAACACTGTGAGCATTGTGCCAGCTGTAAAGTTTGGTGGAGGAGGGATAATGCTAAGGGGTTGTTTATCTGGGGTTGGCCTAGGCCCCTTAGTTCCACTGAAGGGAAATGTTAATGCCTCAGTGTACCAAGATATTTTGGAAAATTCTATGCTTCCAACTTTGTGGAAACAATTTGGGGAAGGCCATTTTCTGTTCCAGCATGACTGTGCCCCAGTGCACAAAGCATAAAGGCATGGTTGGATAGTTTGGTGTGGAAGAACTTGACTGGCCCGCACAGAGCCCTGAACTCAACCCTATCGAACACCTTTGGGATGAACTAGAAGGGAGATTGCGAGCCAGGCCCTCTCGTCCAGCATCAGTGCCTGACCTCACAAATGCTCTTCTGGAAGAATGGGCAAAAATTCCAACAGACACACTCCAAAATCTTGTAGAAAGCCTTCCCAGAAGAGTGGAAGCTGTTATAGTTGCAAAGGGGGGACCAACTCGACATTAATGCCTATGGATTTAGAATGGAATGTCATAAAAGCTCCTGTAGGTGTAATGTGTAGGTATCCCAATACTTTTGTCCATATAGTGTATTAGAACGGAATAGTTTTGAAATGATCTTGCTCGCTGTCAATAAATGGTCAAGTTTAGAAGTGTGGCAGCTTTTATATGGATGAAAATCCATAAAGGCTTTTCTTTGAGCAGAGAAAGAAAGCACTCGCTTGAGTGCAAATGTTTTACCTTTATTTAAAACCCCGTCTGTTACAACCTTTTGCCTCTGCTTTTGTAGACAGAAATGTAATCAGACAGACTTGCTTTCAAACGGATGACATTTTACCTATTGTAATGTAACACTGGAACCATTTATGTCAAGGTGCATCACACAATACAAGGGATAGTAATCCACAGTGTAGAAGCCGTCTCATCATGCAAACAAATTTAAATGGCTTAATAACAGAAGATTTCCCCAAAAGGTAAAGATAAGTCTAGGTGTGTTGATTCAGCTGATCCTCGTACAGACTAAAAAACCACTGGCCCCTTTGTATTTACCAGTTGCTGCTCAGGGAGCAGGGAGTTTTAAATGTTTTTATTCATATTTTAAAATATTTTTTTATTAATACTATTTCTATGTATTGACAAGTGATTCGGATTTGTGATTTATTTGTATTTTACCTTACCAAAGTCCTCAGATTCACCTTTACCCTGCCAATGTGGCATCAGTCATTTTCTACCCATCTGTTCTTAATCTTTAGAAAAAAATAAAAGGAAGTCAGGGACTCCTGGCAGAAAGTTAATCGAAGATTAGATACCCGCCTCAGGCTGTTTTTGGCCGCCTCTCCCGGTTCACCATTCAGATATGATAAAAGTGACTCTTTCACCAACACACAGGCCACTTTGCTCAATAAGTCGGGACTCTTATGAAAAAAAGAAAAGAAAGTGTTACGTAAGATACTTTAATGAAATACTCGACGGCTGCACAGCAGGGAGAACTGTGAAGGGAACTTTAATAAGCTGATCAGTGGAGAAATCGTGAATATATAGGCCAGTGCACACAGTGCTGTAAAACCGGTGCTACAGAAAGTGAGGTTCCAAACAGGTATTTGTTATACGTACCTCCCAAGAATACGTAAGTGTTAGTAATAAGTTAACTGGATGCCTCAAAATGTATTCATGGACCGTAGTCTGGGCAATATCCTCCACATTAAATGTAATCATCTGTACGGAAATGAGAAAGTCACCTGTTTTTTCTTCCTGGGTTCTGATTAACTGGCTGATTTTATACTCGTTTAGAAGCAGCCATCTGGGAAAAAGGTTTATAATCTTTTAAGAGGTAGTTCTCTGAGAACAAAGTTGATAGCTCACAGAAGCTCACTGTGGGAGCGCTGTCTGTGAAACCTTTTTAGAACGTACCAGAGTGGCGGTTGAGATTAGGCCCCGTACCATGCGTTGTCACCTTTGAAATACACCCTTTGATGAATTAGTCTAAAAGCAATAGCGCCTTTATTTCTCACGGCGTCAGCTCTTGAAATGTGTTCAGGAATACAAAGCCGAGAAGTGTACGCACTGTCTTCACAACTCTCCCCCCACCCTTTCACAAACCTGGTTCCTGAAGCTCAAAGGCAACAGCAGACGGTAAATTAGAATTTTCAAAGAGGGAACTCCGACTCCCTCCCCCCTTTTCCAGAGTGGCCCGGGACGGAGGTCTTGATGCATTTTACAACCGGTCCAAATCCTTTATTGATGAGCTATCTGTGATTTGTGGAGAGAACTGAAATGGCCACAGTGAAAAATCAATCTCAGGCTTCCCTTTTATCCTCCAGTCCCGGCGATGCAAACAAACGGGGCCGAACAATATGATGTACACCACGTATCAATTACACTAAATACTTCAGCATCTATGCCTCACTGTCTCGGACACACACCGGTTACCAAAGGCACGCGCTGCAGTACGATGATAATGCCTCTTCATTGTTCTCTACCATCTGGTGGCTAGATAAGGCTCGCCTGTACATGGCTGATAATAAGGGTAGGCAGAGGAAAAGCTGGGTGTTAAATATTTCCTCGGCCCGCGAAAAAGGTTCCATTAAGTCCACTGACCTCAATTGAATATTAATGAGCTAATTAACAGATTTATTGTTCTACGTAATTTCTGGAGGGGCACTTTTTTTTTTTTCCTTGAGAGCTATTATTTTTTCTAATTATTTTTTGCACTTTGTATAATTGAATCTTTGTAGCTGTCGGCATACTAAGCGTTCTTTGGGAACAAGGAAGATAATTGTGTGTGTGTGTGTCTGTGTGTGTGTGTGTGTAGGCTGTGTCTGTGTGTGTGTGTGATTACTTGTTTTGCTTAACGCGAACCACAACAACGAAAGACAGTGTTATCTTCATCAACATGAGCTTGTAGGACTTCTGTCTTCTGACATCAGAGTGTAGGTACTTCGTTTGGTTAGTAAAATGCTCTCCTATACATTTGGTTTTATAAATATGAACAGGCGTAATTAATTGAGGTTCTAGATTATAATGCAGTGGTTAAAAGGTCTGCAGATTATTTGGAAGCAAATGGGCATTGTTATCAGTGATGGATAGGTAGCAAGACATTATCATCAGCTGATAATGAACCTGCACTGAGCCACAACTCCCTATAGTGTGCCAAATGGTAAAATTCCAAAAAAGAAAAGATTACAAAGATAACCTTGACGGAATAAATATATCAGTTATCTTTTTATCATTGACACAGTATTGTTATATATAGATCATTACCTGAAGAATTCAATGAATCAACCATTCAATCATTATTCCATCAATAAGACCTTCAGGGTTCTTAAAGGGAGGTCAGCTATGCATAATCTGTATTAATGTGACCTTCAGAAGGAACTTCAAATCAGCCAGCTTTAATGCAGGGAAGGCTGTCATCTGTGTCTTCATTTATTCAAAAGAAAGTCACTGACAGTCACCGTGATGTTTAAAATATCGCCAGATTTGTGGACAAATTTGTTAAATTAGCAACACTACTTCTAATCCCAATTAAAATCATTGCTGAATTGACTGATTCGGAAATGGCAGAAAGGCATTTATCTTTTTTTTATTATTCTGTCACCTGAAAGAACGTTGAAATTGCAACTTTTCAGGGATTCTGATCTCTGTGTTTGTTCTGATTTCTAAAACCATGACTAAACCACTCTCATGAATTGTTGTTCTTTTGATTTGAAAAACTTTGCACATTTACTCAGATTTTAATATCATCATTACTATTTTCATCGCTGCTATTTTTTTATTAATTATTTTTAATACCTTCAGATGCCATTTTTCTAATTGACACAGTATTATATTTAATTGCTTGATTGCCATGTGTGCAAGATGTTCTTCGCCCCAAAAGTTCCTTATTTCAACAGGGAATGTATTGCGCATCTGTTGTTGTTGTTGTTAGATCCCTTGAGGAAAGTGTCAATTGACTCAGCCCAGAGGACTCGCGCCACAGGGGAATAACTATATGCTCACAGTAACTAAGACGCGATCAGGGCGGGAAGACTGCCAATCACCCAAAGCAACAATGTGTGCTGACTGTACTGTGGGGCTGAAAGAATCAGAAGAAGCAACACTCTCCAGCTTTCAGATACTGAATCAGCAGACACATTTTAGAACAATCGCTGTTAATGTTCAATTGTAAAGCGGTCTATACTGTATATATATATATATATATACTTACACCATTTTAAAGCATTTGTAGGTTATAGGGGAGAATTTTAAAATAAGAAAGAAGCAGAGCAGAGCATTTCCCTGGTAGATAAATGAGAATTGAATAGTTTGTGGTTTAAATTTCAAGATTGAATCGCTGTGTTGGGCCATCAGTTCTACTTTAAGTTATTGTTTACAATTGTAGATTTTGTGTGTGTGTGAACGCGTGTGTTGAAATGTGATGACAATTGCTTTCAGTGTGCAGAGATGCTTTGTTGAAAATAAAACGGCAACATGTTGTTCCTTGAACAATCCAGTGCACCACGCTGGAATAAAAACACAAGGCTGACTTGCCAGTCAGATCGAACAGGTGGATCATTTTTGACGCTGCTTTGGCAACCCTTATTGTTCTTATTACTGTCTCTTTAGCTGTGTTGCTGGTAATACAGAGAACTTGTTGAGTTATCAGAATGCAAGGCCATGCACATTACAGCACAAATAGCAACGACTTGAAAGATGACAGCAGCTCTGGATGATGGATTCCAGGTAATGTCAGCTCTATGGTATCGATGCTGTAACGCTAGCAGATCACCACGTTTTTTCCAGAGTGAAACACTATGAGATGAATATTACATTACCCTGCCAGAAAACATATGGCTTCCCCTGCTCCCACAGCATTAGGTTGACATATAGTTTCTGGCAGCACAGCTACACCGTTGATTATCAAGGTCGGAAGGGTCTGCTGGTGGAATATTGGTAAACCATACATTTTGAAAGGCTTCCTTCCGCCGACTGTATTAGATTCTGTAGTTTTGGAGGATTATAGCTTGTTTCAGATAGCATTATCTGTGTTCTTGTCATCTTTAAAATGAATAAAGATAAGCATAAAGTCTAATGAAAGATCCGATCATTTAATAACGTAACTCAACTCCCAACTAATTAGTTATTTTTTTCAAAAATAGGCAGGATTCAACGGGCCGTCATATTGCACTCCAACAATATTTCATAAAGAGCCCCAGAAATGGTCAAATAAAAAAAGACAGCCAGCTAATGAAAGGTTGGAAATCTTCTTATTTTGCTTTTGCTTGATAATGGAAAACCTGTCCCCATTAATTAACATAGAATGTTAATAAATTGTAATAAAATGTACTTTGCCAATGTAATCCCCTTCTAATGAAGTTTTAATTGGATATGTAGCTTATTTCCATATAGAATCGGAAAATTATTTAATTGCGGTGCGAACATACAACAATTAGCGGCGAACCACACTTAATTCAAGCAGAATTAATTTTTTTTCCTTCTAACCTTTCTCTTAATCTTAAATCCTGACAGCAACTTGGACAACTCGGGCCATGCTTTGAGGTATGGAGTCGAAGACGTAAAAAGGGTGAGCCATTTCCCATTTTTAGTTGGGATAAAACCCCCATTAATACAACCTTGCTGAACTCAGCATTGAGGGCTAGCCCCGCCACTGAATTGAATGGTCCACAGATCACTCAATTATTTCTGTATTGCAGCCTTCCACAGTGGAGCAAGGATCCATTATCTGAGTGACTGAGACCCTTGGAACTTATTACGTGTGTGACCTTTAAAAACCTTTAGCAGTGATGGATCTCAGGTGAGAATTTACGGGAATCAGTTTTTATTTGAGGGCGTTGCACTCGTCCAACATTCAGCACCAGTACAAACGTTCACAAAAATAAATAAAAAATGTTTTAGACGGAGATGGTTGTTAAGTCCTCAAAAAGCCTTTGTGTCCTTTACTTTTCCATTAAAGGGACTTTGGAATAGGGGGAAGGGAACTAATGTAACTAATTAGGGCAGAAATATAAAGCCTGTAAGCGTACCTAAAAGGATCACTTCAAAGGTACCTCTTCGTGTGCTTAAAAAACACAGATGGTTGGCTATGCTGCTTACTCATATGTACTCTTATGGGATATTAACAAATATGTCAATACTTTCAGGGTCTTACAGCAGGATATTTATGGAAACTAATTACCACTGATTTGTAAGATGCAGGTGCAAAGTATTGCTAATTTATAGTGTTTGAATTTCCTTGTAAAGATAAGATCCCGACACACTCCAATCTCATTGGACCTGCACAGTTGTTGATGTAAGTTGCTGGGACATGTAGGGAAGCTCAAAATTGGAACACAGAACACTGTTAAAGAGATACAAGTGAAATGCGTCAAAACATGTAATGGGACTTTTGAGAAATATAAATATATTTAACCGAAAAACGTAAACATTAGTGTAAGGTGCCTTCCCACTCTGCTTGGCAGTGCAAAGGGATGGCGAGGAATCCGAGGAATCCCACTAAAACTGCTTTTACAGATGATAATACAAGCAACGCCCTGCCTATAGAAACGGTCTTTAAAGTTTTAGTTTTTTTGTTGCCTAGATTGGCAACACGGCATTTGTGCACATTTACGGATTTAGTGGCTGAGGTTAACCTCCAGGCAGAGGGCTCCATATCAGGGCCATTGTGGAGAACCATCCATTTTGGCGCTCATCAGTCTCATAGTTGGTGTATTTCTCAGTGTCCCCAAACACACAGAGCCTTCGAAGCAGCCCAAGTGGCCGTCCGATCATAATTAAAAAAAAAAAAAGAACGCAATTGGATTAGGTCAGCCCTCTGTTTGACTCGATTGGTGCTTTGCATCTGGTTATGGCAGTACATGCAATCTGGGTAATCAGACAACTTTGAGAAGCCCTGTCACCTTGTAAATGAGATTACATTTCCATGCAGGCTACAAAACGCCGGTTTAAAAGATTAAAAAGAAGAGAGGAATAATGAGTGTGGGCTGAGAGCCAGCACCATAGCAAAAGAGGTGCAGTAAAAACCAGCAAAGCTTTGTGGACCCGGGCCCTCGGGACAGGGCCTCTGGCGTTCTCCTAGTTTTCCACATCTAGCGTCTTCGTGTAGCTTCTCCACACCATAAAGACAAGCTGTCAGTAGAGCAGCTGTCCTCCTTCCTGAAAATGTAACTATAGATTTTCTCATTTTTTTGTCCCTTGACAATCCCTAAATTTATTGTAAAAAAAGTAATTGCAATTATTTTCAGCTATTGCAGTGGCAATTATTGTTATGGTTCTTTTCAAGTTCATAATTCATTAAGTATTTTAGGGGACAATGTCTGACACTATAGCAAAATGAAAATGAAATCTTTCAAATGAATTCCACATTGGATGTGGCATAATCTCTTGATAAGTATAAAACATAGTTGAGTGCACTATTTGCCCATTAGTTCAGTACAGCTGAGGTTAAATTGAAGTCCGATCAAAGCTATTCACAGCCATGTGATTTAAATGCAAGCAGTCATACCATATACACGCATTTTCAAATACACTTTCTCCACTTCTGCATTTATTATATGGGTGGTTACATGGAGCTATCCATAAAACTATAGCTGTTCTCTGGTATCAATCATTCTCAATAACAAGTTGGGATTGTTTTAATCTATGAAGAAATTTAATCTACCGCATTATCTCCACCATGCCCGGATTCCCTGTCTCAATAGAATAAGGCAATTCTCCTTTTCTTTTCCTTTCTTCACCATAAGAGAAAATCACACATATAATGAAATCCAATTTTATATTTCATTCCGAGGATCACAATAAACGGAGAACAAGCAGTAAATAAGCTTTTCAGAAAGCTGATTACCAAAACAATTTGTTGCCGAGAGAGAGAGAGAGAGAGAGAGAGAGAGAGAGAGAGAGAGAGGGAGAGAGAGGGAGAGAGAGAGAGAGAGAGAGAG
>JAOYSI010000020.1:3103628-3118758 GCA_025775065.1 Hiodon alosoides | reverse complement strand
ATATTGTAAAATTGCTTTGGCAACACTAGCAAATGCATGTAATGCCAATAAAGCATCTTTGAATTGAATTGAATTGAAAAAAATTGAGAGAGCGAGAGAGAGAGAGAGAGAGAGAGACCAGTGAACACAGAGAAATATGTTTTGCTCTAGCCCGGCTCTTCGCTTGCTGTGTTATTAGCTGGTTGGTTTCATAGGGAGGCAATCTAATCAACTAATTTTAACATATAAAGCGTCACCTTATTGCTGAAAAGATTTTTGATTGAGGTCATTGCAGTTCCCATTAGTGTGGCAAATGAAGTGGAATTCAAGGCTCCCCCATTATGAAGGTCAGGTTTCATCGTTCAGATCGGTTTCTACACAGCGCGGCCCTCGAATCCAAGGCTGGTGCACTAATGACATTTTTTCAACCACAATGCAAATGTTCTCGGCAGATAAGAATGAAACATACACCCGAGTATTGTTGAACAATCTGCCGTCCCATACGCATTAAGGGCCCTCTTAGCAGGGGTAAGACAATTGTCTTCCAAATACCCCTGAATCAAATTATTCCTTGGAACTAGTTTGCTGGAACACAGAGCGATGATTTCATCACATTGTTTGTCTAGTGGGTTCTGTCGTATGGTCCAGCAATTTTATTATTAGGCATGTTTAGGTGTCTAATTAAATGCAAGAATGTATTTGTAATTCTGCCAAATTCAAAGCAATAATGATGACAGGCAGCCTCAGTGTTTTTAGGACTGGTGGTAGTTGACATGTCATCGGTAGTTGGGCTTTTCTCCCCAAGGCCTTTTAATACTGTGCTTAAATACGACAAGCGCATTTAGCTTCCAGCCGTGCATTTATGTGTGTGTTTTCACTGTCTGTCTAAATAACAAGAGCCTGTGATGCGGCAGGAAAAGTGTGAGGCTCGTGCTCGGGTTACATACGCTATATATAGTTATCTAACAAGGAAATTAAATCGACAGGCCTTTCATGTTGGTCACTTTGCCTTCACTCTATAGCCTCACGTGTTGCCGCTGCCAACGCTTAGAGCGCGTGTTTCAAAGCAGCCCAAAAATAGGCTAAACCGCAAAATTAGCACTTCAAAGTTGAACATTAAGGGAGGGTATGGAGGGTGGCAGTTTATCAGCTGAGAGTGACTGGCGTGTATATAGTGCATTGCATATACACCTAAATACAGTTTGTGTGCAAAATTGGCATAATTTTGCAGTAAGCATGAACACATGCTGAAGGAAAGCTTTTATACATTTGTATCTGAATATGGGATTTTTTGTGACGCATATTCATATGATACTAGTGTGCACGTCTAGAACAAAAATATTCTTATCCCCTTCAAAGTGCAGAGGGCTCAGTTAAACCAAAATTATATGAGATTATTTATAAATATTCAACAAGTATTCATAACTTTCTCTCTGGACTCTCTGGTGGGCATGTTTGGTGCCCTCTTGTGTTTAGTGTGTCACTGAGACTTCCAATAGTTTATTTTAAGTATTTCAACACAGGTTAACGCTGCGATGGGTTCTTTTTTGTTCCAAAACCAGGACCCAAAAACTAAGACTTTCAACTGTATGAATAGATTTCAATCAAAAAATGCATTAAAACGTATCTAAGAGATTGTAATAAGTACAGTCTTCAAGCAACCAAGCTACCAAGTGTTCATCAATTTATTAGGATATTGATTATTTATTATCCATTTGTGCAAACTTTGTGTAGATCTTGATCTTTACTTTGAAAGCACTGTTAAGGAGTAATTCATACAGTTAAAATAACTGCAATTTAAGTTCCAGTTGTTCATTCCTTAATCCTTACCCAGAACACCAGATTATTAAAATAAAGAATTAAGTCCCATGAACCCTAATTGAATTTTATTAATAATTTTCGTGCTCAGGCCTATTTGCATTGAGTTCATTGCGGGTAAATGTTTTGACCATGTCCAATGGCTTTAGTAAGCTGTCAACATCATAGGAAGATTGCTGACGCTGGTTCTTCATTCAGCAGTCATGGGCCATCGCTGATTGATATGCTAAGCGTGTTGTGGTGTCAGAGGAGGTGGGACGTTACACAAATGCTGCTGACACCGGACCTCCCCAGCGACACCCCTTCACCTCTCTCTCTCTCTCTCTCTCTCTCTCTCACACACACACACACACACACACACACACACACACACACAGACCTTCCATTCACTAAGCGAGAGAAAGCTGCTCCCCTCCAGAATGGTATCCGTCATGTCAAGCACACAAGGTGCACTTCCGTTCCGTTCTCGGACATTAATAGCCGTTTAAACGAAGCTGACAGAATAATTATAATTATTCAGTGAGAACAATTTGTTTCCTGTAATGAATTCCGAGGCACAAGAAAAAAAGATAATTAGTGTGGGAGGAATGCGAGAGGGCGTCTCCGGGAAGGCAAGAGAAGAAAGCCACAGGAAGACTTTTCTCAGGGAGAAAAAAACTCAACGTTTTCCACAGTCAGGCTCACCATCTTTGGTTGTCAGAGAAAGATCTGTGGTACCCTTGTTTTCGAGGAGTTGATAAAACAAGTGCAAAGATAAAAATTTCAAAAACACCTTTCAATACAAACAGGTCACTTCCAGTTTAAATTTTAGCGTGAAACCTAAAGGAACCTGGATTCATCAGACCAGGCGAGGTTTTTACAGCCATGGCTTTCTTCTCGCCATGCGTCCCTGAAGAGCAGCTTTGTTAGGCGCCCGGGTCCTCCTGCACACGAACTCTAAAAGAGTAGGCTGCTGCTGTCCTGCATTGTGGCCCTAAATAAACAATTTTCCATTTAAAAAGCAGTGTGTTATGTTAAAGGGATACTATTGCGTTTGTTAGCTAGCTGCTCGTTGACTTGTCCATTTTCCTCCTGCACACGAACTCTAACAGAGTAGGCTGCTGCTGTCCTGCATTGCTAGCCCTCTCACTACTGCTGCCGGCGTCAGCTCTGTGTTTTGCTTGTAAATGATACTTCAGACTCGACGTACTTCTGTGATACACAAATTCACCCTTACAGTTGCTGCAAATAACTTTGCTTTTATCCAAAGACCCATCTGTAAGGGTTTTGTAATAAAACTGCCGTTTAAAAGCCCTTTCGCAGCTTTCTCCATCATTCAAGCTTACTTAATCAGCAAAGCTATATCTAAATTAAAGCAGTCGATTGACAAACAAGCGAGAGAGCGTAGAGTAGTATTTTAACTATGGAAGGCTTAAAAAAAAATTGAAAAACATGCTTAAGTTGCGACAAAAAAATTAACAGCGTATTTGAAATTAATCGCACGCGTTAACTTTGAAAGCCCTACTTTTATTATTATGAATAATGGAAATTTGTGATTTTCTTGAAACATGATCGATTATAAAACAGATACAGGTGTTCCTGCCACATCTCCACCGACCTTTCCTCTACGATGAGGCACCACACCTTACGGGCACAACCTTTCTCTTTGTTGCCATTGTGATTGGCTTGTCCTATTGGCTACTGGCAGCATTCGCCAGGAAATCGGTCCTTAAGCCCAACAAGTTTTCTGAAATTTGTTTTGAAATGTTTTGGGTTGTCGTAAGTGTCAGGAGATGGCAGATGCCATTACAGAAGCCGTGATACACTTTTAGGCAGCAGGGATACACCCACTGGCCCGGACCGATAACCAAGCAGTGAGCCCCCACCACCCCCCGCCAGAATCTTGTTTGCGCACCAAGCTCTGGTACTAGCACGTACGCCCTTTATAATGGAAACGGCAGGCGCTGTCAATGGAGTGAGAAAGACCAACCTATGTTAAGCAGTTGACTGACTTGCACAAAACCTGACCATCTGCAAGTCAATCCCCAAGCAGTAATTAAAAAGGTAGGCAGCTTATATGTGGTGTATATTTGGTGTAATTATTTGCAGACCTGCTCGTCAGTTCAAATATGTGACTAATTGCCAATTGATGAGACTGCTAGATGTTGATTCGTTTGTGAATGCCATCACACCAGTCCAAAGCAATTAAATACAGTGCAACACATTTCTAAAGAATGACAGCCACTCAAAATAAATGTCTAGAGAGTCTGCTTTCTATAGCCGCTGTCATTTCAACTTGTTTATTTGAAAGCTTTTGAAAAAAAAAAAGCTGTGAAAAGTATTGTGATTAAGAAATAAGTAGCAGCAGTCTTTCTCCCCCCCCCCCACCTTAAACACTATTTAATATGCTCGAACACCTGAATTTGTCGTTCGATGAGAGAAGCAGATTTCTGTAAATGGCAGAAATGTTCCATGACAAGGCCCCAGAGGTTCAGGGTTTCCAGAAACGGGAAACGCCAGCAAAAATTCTTCGTAGTAGAAATTTAACGAATAGCAATAAAAAAATTAAAATAAAAACCAACGTTTAGGAAGAAGTTTGTTGTAGGTGATGTAAAGCAAAACTTGGTCTTACCCTCAATGGTTAAACCAGCAATTTCTTATTCTGGCTTCCCATTGGAGGAGGGAACCTTATGTGCTGGCTGTGTGGACTGCAGTGTAAAAAGCGAGGCAACTAGCACGGGAGGAAGCTAGTCATTCTTCCTCACTCGCCCCTGGTGTATTGGCAAGATTTGTGGCAATGGACCGAGCTGCATTCGGAAAGTTCGATAAACGCATAAAATTCATTACAACAAAGTCGGTTTGGCTTAGAAGCTACGCTTGTCGTTAGACCAGATGAATGGGTCAGTATTATTTAACATTTGCTGCCGTGTTGCTTCTAAAGATCACTTAATTAAATGTATGCAAGACACGACTATCTGTACAAGTTGTAGATATTTTATCAGTCATAATTACAGTAGATCATTTTTCCAGTAATAATTTTATTCCTGGTACTCTATTACGATAACATTTTAAACTAATTTGGGCTGGTTAAGTTATGGAGAAAAAAATAAAAAGTTTACTTAACCATTTTGTTTAGAATAGATAACAGACTAGCCTCTAATAACTTCGTGGGAAAATGAAGGGGGGAAAAAAAAAAAGTATGTCTTTAATTCACACTAGTAATAAAATTGCATTACATTTTCATAAAATAAATGTTCCAGTTTATATACACACACAAAGAAAAGACTGTACAGACCCTCCAAGGAACCACCCCAAAGCGGGGAGAACATTTAAAAAAATAATTAAAAAAAATAAAAACATCAAAACATACAGGCGATACAGTACTCAGCTAAGCAGGCAGAACTGTACACCCACCATTGTAACTGCTCAGTGTTAGGGAGGGGAAAGGAAAAAAAGAAAAAAGAATTCAACAAATATCACTTTTACATAGTCCTCGGGGACCAACAAGGATTTAAAAAGTATTGCAGGCAAGCAGACAGACGCCCCTCACTCCACAGTGCAGTATAACATCCATCCCGTCCATGAGGGGGAAGGACCCTGGCTATTGAACCTGTGTCTCAAAGCTCCCATTCAGCTGACCCTCCTCATAGTCCATCTGACACAGAATCATGTTGTTCTTTAGGAAAAATTTATCCCCCACGCAAAACCTGTAAGGAGAAAAAAAAAAAAAAAGCCATCTTAAAAACGATAATCATCGCCGTCGCCTGCAAACAGTGTAGAGATTAATTAATTTATACCCATCCTTTGTCTCCACAGTGCTGAGTGGATGACAGATTTTTCAGCTGCATTTAAAGCTTATTCATTTTCAGACCCATTTTCCTGTTCAGCATATGACGATTACAACAATTTGGCCCTTTGCTTAGACGTTAACCAAAACGGCACCGCTGGTGTGTCGAGGTCCTTGGTGGGAGCATGGAGGATTCAACAGAGACGGTTTAGAAGATTACAGCATTTCAAAGCGCACCAACAAAAGGCCCATCAAATAAAGAGCCGCTTGTGTTCCTGGCCAGCGTCGCGCCGGTCGCCAAGGAAATCCTGCCACAGGGCAAGCCTTCTATACGCTTTTTTTGGTGCCAAGTGTTCGAAATGTCCGCCTTGCCTCCCTTTTCCATACCCATGCGAGGAAATCAGAGTATGCAACTTGCTGATAACTTCTTCATAGGGTAGAGCTTGCTCACAACACACAAAGCCACTCGCTAGCGACATCGCTACCATAGACAGGACAGGGAAAGATGAGACCCAGAAGACGATGCCAAGCTCAGCGTTTTGTTTTGCGGCTGGATGGTGTTGGTATTAATTTTTGTCTCTTTTTTAAAGCACAAATAAGATCCGCCATCCCCGTGTTGTTGTGATGGCCAGAAGGCCCATCTTGTAAGGCCTGTGGCTAATACACACACCAGAAGGGGGCAGTACATAACAAGGGGAAAAGGCTTTTGACAGAGATCCTGGTTTCCAGCATAACGCACACAGTTTCTCTAGCTTTGCGCCGACGTTCCGTGAGGCCCGGCTGGCAGTGAGCCCAGCCGTGTCCCGTCCACCAGAGAGTCCTTCCACGTGGGACACGAAGAAGAAACATGCCAGAGTGGAGCGCAGTATGAAGTTCCGTGAACTCACAGATCAGAGTTTTGTTTGGCCATGCGAAGCGGCTGGATAGCCACGTAAACATTTACCTACAAAGTATACTGAGGTGTGGTCACAGACCGATGATTTGGAGCCCCCCCAACCCATCTGGGTGAAATTTAATCATCCACACACATTGCATTGCTAAAAGGACAATGCAATTTAAGTACAAACATTGTTCTTCAAAAAGTAAAATCAACAAAGCATAAAGCTTCCATAACATCATTTCTTATTGTACTTCATCTAAAGCCCGAAAATCATTTGGTGGGATGTTTTGAGGGATGATCCGTCAAACACTTAATTTTGTAGGCTGCATCTCCACTACCTTTAACTTTCCAGCAGAGACATCCATTTCAAGTGTCTTCAGCGTTTAATCAAGCTCAACGTCGGTTTCGGCTGAACCATCACCATTGGCACACAAGCAAATAGTTTCCTGCCATTTTATTAATCAGTACAGCAGTGATCTTTTCCCTTACCTCTGGTTACAAAGCTGACAGGCAAAACAGTCCAAGTGATAAACGTTATCTCTGGCTCTCATCACCATCTCAAAGGCCGGGATAAGTTTACTACAGGCGGCGCAGTTCCCCGTTGTACCAAAGAGCCTGCAACAGAAAATGACAGGGCTGAGTGAGTTACCTGTATAAGAGAGATCTGCAAATATTATTGAAAGATTTAAAACCATCTTAGCACACGCTCTGCATTTAATTTAATGAGGGCACAAACCTAAATGCTAATTCCCAACTAATGAGCCAATTAAAATTATCACATGGTTGTAATTCCCCATCTTCAAAAGAGCTTCTCTTAACATATTGCTAAGGCAAGGAAAAGGGGGTTTGAGGCTACTCATTGAATCACTGAGAGTTCTGAAAATAAAACTAAATTACACCAGCCAAATCCAGATTCATTTTAACAAACGCAGCTAAAAGTCCATAAGATTGATGCAGCTAGGATGCCATTTCTAAAAAGACAACGAATCAAAGGAACGGTAACCTTGTGGTAATTGGGTGCGTCGCAGCACATGGAACAGGTACGCGTGAACTCCGGTGGCGTTTAAGCTCATTCAGAAGGGAAGCAATCTCCCAAGGTGGAACCAACCTACTCAGAGACTTCACCTCTTTGGCTTCATTTTCCAGGTGTCAGATCTCACGTTTGATCACACAGTTTGACTGCCAGCCGCTTTGTCATATTCAGAACGGCCCGCGGCGCAGAGTATCCGTCGCTCTGACGGCAAGCAAAATGCTCAGATGGAAAAGACTAAACGCGTTTGTATCACACCACCATATTAGTCTCTGCTGCTCACGCCTTGTCACGGGGAAAAGGTTTGCAGCAGACCTTGCTTTTAATTAGTACAAACTGCCCTGGCAGAGCGGCGTCTCACACTAAAGGAGTTTGTTACAATAGAAACATGAGGTGTTAAAAAGCAAAGGAATAAGCCATTGTTGCAAGCCGTTACTCAGCCAGAAGATGCGTTTATAAATAGACCACACGCACACAAAGACACTCATATAGATCAAACGAGGTGCCGTTTCGCAATGTCTCATTGAAAACCAAAGTTTTCCAGTTATGTGCGTTAAACTGCAGATGTGAATCTTAAGATTTGGAAGTTCCCCCCCCTTTCTTTTTAGCGTTTAAAAATTGTTTATTGTTGTCTATCGTTGATGAAACCCTGCAAATCAACAGCGATAGATAAGACATTTGCCACGCCCAATTACTCCCAACTTACACATGTTATTTGAACCAGATGCCATTATATAACCTAACAACCCTTGTGATAGGCGTCGTAAAACACAGTATAGCAGAAACTTTTCTCTATAGTACTACAGAAAACCCAATAACTGGGCACCATATTAAGCATTTTTCTGCCCTCACGTGGCAGCTGTATTTGTGTCGAGCAAATCTAGTGGTACAGTCAAAATTTTGTTTGTGGTCGGGTAGCTAGAGGAAGCCCTGTTGATGGAACGGGAAAATTCCTGACAACTTGCCAAAGGAGCGCTTCAGTACAACCTTCCCACCGGAAGTCATTTTTACAGCACAGGGAGTCTGGAAACCAACGCTTTAGCTCGGCCTAAACTGCTTGACTAGCCAACTGTATGAACTGGCATACGGGTAGCCAGCGGCAACGGAGAGTATTCCAAGTGCAATGCTCAGGGGGATACGCTAACAATTCTATATCTGGAATTTTAAAGTGCAGCCATATAGTCAAAAGTCCTGTTCCATAACCACTCGGTCACTTTGACCTTGCCTTTCGTATAAAAACAGGGCTTTTTTTTAATGCAAGTACAGCTCAGTGTGAGACATTTCTCATCAGTGGGACCAACATGCTAGAAACGCAGACATCAGTGGGTAGAGTGGCATGGTGGGGCTTTTTTTTTACAGGGTCATTGTTGGCATGTGTATGCACCATGCCCGCCAACCAATCGTAGAAAGAAGTCTACTGTGACTATAAACAGGTCTGTTAGCGGAAAGACACAAACGCATTGGGGAACGAAACAGGAAATGAGCCCGGTACCTTACAGCGTATACGTTTTGCAATTCCCCCAGCACTTCAGGTCGTAGAAGTGGCAATGCAAGGTCGGAAATATTCTGTGCAAAGGACAAATTAACACCTCAAAGTGTTCAAGCACTTTGAAACCATTCAGTTTAAGATAGTTACAAGAAACCCAACTAAAGCAAACACAATGGCATTTTAAATAACTTGTTGTGAAGTTGCAGCTGAAGGGATACGGTATGTTCTAAACAGATTGTGTGATGCTTGAAAAAGTAAGAATCTTATTTCAAAATTTTTAATTAAATTGAACGTGATCTTGACTGATACAGGACGAGTACCAGTTGCCCAAAGGGAATCAAAAACGCAGCGTTAGAACCCGGCATCCTTCCTTTGGCCACACAAAAGGGCATGGGGGAAGAAAACGAGAATCCCCACACGTACATACCACTGCCACGTTGGCACCAAAACCGTCATAACGAGGGCCCGGATTAGCAGAAACAGATGTTCCCTAAACCGCCCTGGAACGTCAAACTCTTCCAAATGCTTCAATCACCTGCTTGTCCGTCTTAATGTGTGTGATTGGATTCCAGCTTTTCATGTCTGAAGCCTGAATTTCCATCCATTTAAGGATTATTCCTTTTTCCCCATGCATGCAGGTTTGTCAAAGTAAAAATTTTTTTTTTTATAAAGCACAGGGATGAAAAGGTAAAGATTTAAGCCACATTGTGCATTAAAATTTCCTTTTCAAAGCAGCCTTTAAAATTTAAAAAGAAAAGCCAACCTCTGTGGCATATCAACAGTTGGTGACACTAGATGTAAAACAAGGATCCCATTTAAGTCAGTTCTACTTGTTTGAAAGACGTACCTGGCAGTTGATTTATAGTAGTAGTATAATAATTTTAAATTCATTAAAAAAAAAAAAAAAATTGATAGAACCTGGTTCTGGAAAATCGAAAGTCAGGCTAGCTATTCAACCAGTTACAGCGAGGTTCAAATCATCTGCTCCAGAGAATGTGGGGGGGACCAGACAAATTAATCCATTATTCTGACAATTTACGAGTGGCATTACAACTGAAACAACTGAAACCTGGCCCACATTTGTCAAGCACAGAATTCTGAGACCTTGGGTGCAACAGACTACACAAGCTGCCCCCTGAAATGCAGACAGACCTCAGAATTAATTATCCGCATGGCAACAACCCAAACAAAAGTAAAAGGGGCATTTGAGCCGCCACAGAATCAGGCTTTAGCTTTGCTTGTGTGGGAGTGTAACTCTACTGAAGGACTCAACCTCGTTCTGGTTACGGAGAGGAGAAGGCGAGGGTAGGAGCCATGGGAGGCTTCGTAGAGCCAGCAACACCTGCTCTTAAACTTTCACCTCAGAACTGGGAGTTTTTAATTTGAGGCGTAACAGAACCCATCTCAAGTACCTTCAGCCACTAAGTGGAATGTATTTGTCTCAGGCAGAGGGTCTGATGAGTGGGCTAGATTTCATTAGGCCATTAGGGCTGAAGCAGACATGAATACGGTCCTCTCCTTGACTCACTGCCCAACTCCTGGCAGATGCTTTAGCCAGGCAACTGCTTTAATCTGGGGCCTGCTGGTCTCTCACCTCCAGACAGTTGCACCCCGAGCACACATTTAATGACAACAGCACTAGCCAAGATATAGGCTGGTCAGGCTTTTGAAAATAAAACCAGTTGGAAGGTGGGCATCCTCCATACCCTGTCTTAGGTGAAGATCCATTTGTTGCCATGTTAAGTTGTCAGATGCGGTACGCTGGACCAGTCAAAATTACATTATTACCTCATCCATGCCATCTGCCCCTTATGGGGAAAGTGTCGTAGTTTTTAGTGAACCTCTTCAACTGCCAACTAAGCACATTAACTCTTAGCGATAAGTGACGGATGGTAATGGCTCCTGCTAGTTACAAGGCAGGACACAGCATGTCAGATGGGCCCAGCAAAACTAGAAACAGTTCGTTAGAGACATGTGCCCCAGAGACACATGGCAAGAGGTCAGTGAAAAGCCCTAGGGATTGTGACTTGCACGCCGAGGAAATAATCATATTTAACTTAGAAAGCAGATGGCAGAGAAAGCCAAAACCCAGGTCAGTTCTTGGTCTCCATTACAGAACTTCT
The DNA here is from genome assembly GCA_025775065.1 of Hiodon alosoides. Classification (NCBI taxonomy): domain Eukaryota; kingdom Metazoa; phylum Chordata; class Actinopteri; order Hiodontiformes; family Hiodontidae; genus Hiodon; species Hiodon alosoides. The sequence continues at coordinate 3,107,673 of JAOYSI010000020.1, read as the reverse complement.
ATGCGCTTTGGATCATGTTGAGGCGGAAGGTTACCATGTTCTTCAGTATGAATAGAATACATTTTTTTTTTTTTTAAATTGGATTTAACCTTGTCTACTTGGCCTATGATTTCTGTACAGAGAAAGCGAAAGCCACATAGAGTCAGATATTCAACAGGATTCCAACTTGCCCTTTCATTTAAATGACCAATAAATTATTAAATGTGCATCTTGCAAATATACAGGAGAAAGGGGAATTAAAAAAAAAAAAAAAAAAAAGGTTGTCATATTTGAAACGCACTAAAGGTCAACAATGTTTTAATCCCAGGGACCACTTTGAGTCGACAGCCTTACCTTAAGTAGTCTCTGCGACAGAGGATGAGGTTTGCTTTAGTGTAGAGGGTGGAGCCCACCTCCCCCAGGCGGCAGTCGCAGCAGGCACACTTTAGACAGTCCTCGTGCCAGTATTTGTCCAGAGCCTTGAGCAGGTAGCGGTCTTTGATCCTGCGGTTACAGCCGGCGCATCCCTTCTGTTTCCCCTTGGGCTGCACAGAGAGCATGGGTACACCTGCAGCCATGAGGGGACAAGAGCCCAAATTACTTTAACAAGGGCCAGGGTTTCTGGATCCTGCAAAGGAGGACACCGCGCTCTGCACACATTTTATATTATTTAATATAAACATTCACTAGGGACAGCTATACAAGCCATGCCCAGTGGTATGAAAGCGGCCGTTCCTCTTAAGGGAAGCAAAAATTTAATAAAATTATTATTATTATTATTTTATTTTTTTTTAAAGACACTCAATCTCCTTCCAAAACCACTTTGTCCACCCAAATTCCAATGTGCCACACCACTGTTTTTAAACGCATTTCACGTTTGGCTACGGATTAGCACAAGCATTTATATTGTACGTTGCATTTACCACCGTGATGATAATATTTATCCAAGCCTCATTCCACTGAAGGCAACCCAGCAGTAAGTGCCCTACATGGGCTTGTTTGCCGTTGATTGATATTAACCTTTCAGAAATGTCGGCGACCACAAAAGCAAGAGAGCTTCAGTGTTGCTGTGCATTCCACTCTCCCTCTGCATCAGCAACATAACAAAACCCCTCAAATTGGCCCGCTGTCACCCTAGCCCCTACTTTAAGCACAGCGGTTAGCCTCCTGAAGGACAAATAAAGTAAATTTAATAACTGCTGTTAACGCCGATGGACTCTCTGCAGCTGACATTTGCGTTTGGATTAAAAGGCACCCTCAGGCCATTGAATCTTTCTGCAGCACTAACAGGTCAGCTGCAGCTGAAAACTCAGAGACACACACACAAAAAAGCTGGAAACGTCATTGAGAGCTCAGATAAACCTCAGACAGAAAGAGGTGGTCATGGCATTGCATGCAGTCCAAACCCACAGATGTGTTGGAGTGCAAAAAAAAAAAATTTTGCATTTAAAAAAAAATTTAGCAGGCAGTTTCCTTGCCCTTACGCCCCCCCCCCCCCCTAACTTGCACAGAACATTGTTCCTCCGAACATCAAAGCAGAAAGTAGTCAGACCCTGATTTGTTCTACAATGATGGCCCATCTAGACTTCAGAAATAAATTGCATATATAGTCTGTTTTCCCCACCTTTAAAAATAAATAAATAAATAAATGGGTAGGAGGTACAAAAAGCTTTAGTAGAGGTGGAAAAGGGGAGGCTAATTGGTTCAGTGAAACTGCTGGCAACTGTCAATTAGTGCTCTTTCAGCCCTCTAGAGTCCTCACCTCCACCCTCTCCAAAACAAGTGTGCCTTGGAGCAGGCATATCAGGATCAGAAAACTCACTATAAATACCAAACGTTCACTGTAAATGAGGCTAAAAAGCTCCCAAGCAGGAGCCACACTATGCAAGAAGCAGTCTGTTCCGTACCTGCCTTTCGCAGCTTGTTAGAGGACCTCTGCAGGTGCGCCAACCGAGCACGGCTGTCAGGTTTGTGCAGGACTACAAAAACGGGCTTAATGAGGAGAGCGCTCCAGTCAGTGTGGCTGGGAGAAAAATATTTTTTAAATTATCCGCTTCTTCCAATTCCCTCCGGGGAAGGATTGAGCCAAAATATTTAATTTTCCCGTTTATGACAGCCAATTATCTCTTCTATTCAAAATTTTAGCTTTAAATGAGAGAACTCATTATGCACAAAAGGTCATGTGCCCCCACCTCTATTGAAGCACTTGTAATTGATTTGGACCATGGATGCAAGCCCACCCACCATTTTTCTTTAAAAAGCATTAAGGGACTGCGTTCCCTCTTCAGTTTAGTAACACATGAAAACAAGTTACTGTTCAAGTTTCAGGAGAACATTTTTTTAAAGAACCCAGTTCATTTAAAACCTAGATTTGAAACCATTATTCCTCGAAAACGCACTTCCAGACAGAGCTAGGGTAAGCGCACACAGGGAGACGACGTGAGCGCTTTCTACATGGTGACAAGCAGGAAAGGTACAGTCATCAAAAGGACACTCCAAACACTGTAAAAGTTGTCCCATTACTACACCTTCCTCTCCCTCCTCCTGCTTTGCTTCCCCTGACAAGAAAGGCCACACCCTAAAAAGAGAGAGGCCTCCTCCACTTGAGTTCAAACCCCCCCGATCCGTTCAGCAGAAGTGCCACTGGCCTCTCCGTTTCAGGGGCTACCTCCGTTACCAGCGCTTTACGCTCTGGAAACTTTGAAAGGAAGGGCCTTCCTCCCCCAACAAACCGCTTTGCCATTTATAGTTATAACAGGGTCGGTCGGTCCTCCCCCTCCTTTTTTAAAATACATTATCTTTTTAGAATATGAACCGTTAAGTTTGCATTTGAAACTGTCAGACCATGTATTTTCATTATTGAGATAGGCTAACACAGAAATTGGATGCCATTTCTCGTACCATTTTTCTACAAACTATCGAAAAATCAAATCAACAGAGCAACCCTTTGATGCAGTCACAGTTTTTAGAAAACGGTTCAATGCACTTGGGAAAAAAAAAATAATAATAATTCTTTAAAGCATTACATTGCAATTACCACAGCAGTGGAACACTTTAGATTAGGAAATTGAGGAGAAAAAAAAATATACATTTTCAAATAAACTTTTTCCTTACATTGATTGACAATTTACTGTGATGCCTGCTCTCTTGGGTCCAGTGGGAAAGCTCTGTAGGCGACGCTCAGCTGCTTGCCTTTACTATTATTTTTGTGACACCTCCGTTATTCTGGAAAGGGCATTTGACCATTTTCATAAATTAAAAAGCCAACATTAACATCCACTCTAACAATGACCCTCTAATAAAATTAATCAACTCAATAAGTAAATTGGAACGTTTTTGAAGTACTACAATTCTGAAGATTTGTTCATGCGTCAGTATAACCAGTCCCTGGCAATAGTCACAGAATTATTAGCTTGGGAATAGAATTTTTTTTTAAATGTAAGAGAGATTCAGGACAAACCTCGCTGTGACCATTTCGCATTATAGTTATTTCACATTATAAACACCGCATTTATATAGGGATACAACTGTATAAAAAATATTCATATTCAGTTAGAATCTACCCACTCTAAATGGAGTCTTATAACATCAATACCAAGTATCTGGAAATAATCTCAGGGAGATATGACAATTGACGAATTAAAAACCAATTGCAAGCAGATGCACACCCAGGCACTGAGACGCACTGATAAGGAAAACATGGAGCAACGCTCCATAGGTACTTAATGCTTCAAAATGACTGGACGCCCTCGAAAAACTGAAGTCTCTAAATTGTAGCCAGCGGTGAGATGTGTCGCGTCTCCCAAGTTCTCTACTAGCTCGGCACACATTAGCATTGACAACCGTGACAAGCACAGCAACAGGCAGAGCAAAGCCAGCATTCCAAGGAAGGAGTTGTAATTACCTGGAAGGAAAGGGGGGAATAAATAAAAAAATATTTAAAAATAAATAAAATATTAAAAAAAAAAAAAAAAAAAAAAAAAAAAAAAAAAAAAAAAATTTTTGAAACCCGGCCCGAACCCCGTACAGGGGCGCCGGGCGGCAAACAGCAGGTTTTAAAAAAAAG
>JAOYSI010000020.1:3071296-3078611 GCA_025775065.1 Hiodon alosoides | reverse complement strand
AAAAAAAAAAAAAAAATAAAAAAAAAAAAAAAAAAAAAAAAAAAAAAAAAAAAAAAAAAAAAAAAAAAAAAAAAAACTTTGTAGCACCGCTCCGCTTACCCGTTCCAGTGCAGCAGTGCTGCAACATCTTGTATTGACAAACTGCTGTGCTGGGGATAAGGGAGGGTATTGTCTGGAGAAATAATTGCCCTTTTCACATGTTACAAGTGCCCTGACCCCTGTGGTCAGCAGCCGCCGCTTTTCACTACCATAATTGCTCCTGATCCTCGTCCAAATGTGGGCGCATTAGGTCGACAACACCAGTGCAAACTTCAACCAGCCAGCTGTGGAGGTGGGGGTGAAGTCTCCACAGAACTGTCTGGGACACGGTTCCTTTTGTCCCTCATTTACACAGGCATTTCCATGGTGCCAGGAGTATTGCAGAGGCCTGACGCTAGTGCCTTAGCCCTTGCCTGCTTTCTGCTGAAGCAGGAACACAGCCCCTTTCTCTGCGTGCTTTGGCTCTCCAGTGCAATCCCAATTAATAGACAACTTCATTACAGTCTCTTCCCACCCACTGCTATTTTTAAAATGTATTCACATGGGGTTAATTAAACCCATCACAGAGATACGCAACAGCTTCATAATGAAATTCATTACTGCTCATTTCTGAGACATGAAACTGGCAGAGTTTCCAAAAGGCAACGTGTTCCAGCACCCAGCTCCTGGTGAGCATGGAGATATTACAGTCCTGGAAGGTGAGCTGTCAACAGACCGGAGTCAAGTACCCCTCACCCCTGGTCCTCATTATGCAAGGTTAAATTGAAGAGAACTTTGGAGTTTCAGAGAGTCCTGATGTAGTTGTCAGACTGAATATAGGACAGGACGAGGAATGCGACGAACCATCTACGCTTTCAGATCTTCTGTTGTCGGTGCAAATATATATCCCTGTGCTGCAACTGGAAAAAAAACCCTCTGAAGTAATGCATTCATTTTGAACAACAGACCATCACCTGAAGTAGGAGATGAAGTTCTGAGTGCTTCTTTCAGTCAGTTCACCTATGAGTGCCATCTGATAGCTGACAGAAAGCCTTTAGAGTGTGTGCGTGTGATCGCATCCAACATTGGCTTGTAATAGTCATACTTTTGCTATTCCAGGGCAGTTGCCATCATTAGCAGCTAATAAAAATACCACATACAATCTATGCTAATTATTTTACTGATGAAAGAATTGAAAAGGAAAAAGTAAAGCCGTTCCCCCCCGAAATAATTCTGTGAAAATGTTCCCTTTCCCAACAGAACGTAACCATTTGAGCACTCACAACCTCATTCCAACAACCAGCACGTCATTGAGTCCAAGTTGAGGCCCCTGAAGTCTGTCCGTCTAAAAAAAAAAAACCAGCGATGAGGTTGCAAAGCCCTTTACAGCAATTACAGCTTGCTCATTATTTTTTAAAGGGTCTGCCAGTAGACAAGTGCAGTTTTCAAAGAATTACTGATTCACAAAGCAGAGCAGAATGCCATTTGGGGTGAATCAAGTTAAATAATGTCAGTTCAAGTTCACCACAGGGGGCATTCGTTGACAAAGAAACCCTTTTACGTTTCTTGTACGGTTGCCTTTGACCAGCGTCTCCGAACGACATAAATAACGAAGCACTCGCACATCAGGGAATAGGGTTGGGAGTGACGGAAGTTCAGAAAGCGTCTTGAAAAGGCGGGAGGAGTCTCCCAGAAAACAACTGGGAGAAGTGGACAGTTGCACTGAGGACATCTGCTGGTAAAGCTATTCTCCGAGTGGTTTACAAGGGGTTCGTTGCGGTTCTTGGGAGTTAAAGCAACATTTGTTCTCATTTCCAGGCGGCTCAAACCCGCAGCGACGGTTCCGTTCAGCAAAATGGTCGCATTAGGAAGCTTGAATTCCAATACCCATTTAAAGTCGAGTATAGGTTCAAATAGCTTTGGACCAAAGACCTAAAATGTGCTTTCCATTTTCCCCCCACACGTGCATTTAACTAACAATCATCTTATACCTTCTCTAAAACACATCATACACTTCTCAAAGTCAGAGTGAATCATCAGGACTATTATGAATTGCTGTGGTTTCTGCACATGTATCTTTGAGATAGCTCAACTGTGAGCAGTCACTGAAGACCATTGAGGAATTCAGTTTAATTATAAACGGCGTATGCACGCCCATCTGAACTTTTCAGATCAATTTAAAACTGCATTTAGGCAATTATTCTGATTACTTTCGAATTAAACGCGATCAATGGACTTCCCAGTGCATGAAGTCCATCATGAGTATTGCTCCAGCGCTGCACAGTATTAAGCCCGACATGTCTGCAGGTGCTTCTAAGTCACTGGTCACAGAAACCTTAATGCACTGCAGGAGTAAACATAACCCCCCCCCCATGGATGGGCAAACTGAAATGGCATCATCAGCTAAAAAGTATTACTTGTGTTATAATTCAACGTTGCTACCCCTCTCCCTGGGTTACTAATCCCTAGCAGCTTTTCCTGGAAAACAGGAAAGCGGAAAAGGGGAGACAGAGTTGTGCATATCCGTAAGCCTACGCTCGTACTGGCGCACGACACAGTTGTGCATTTCCGTAAGCCTACGCTCGTACTGGCGCACGACACAGTTGTGCATTTCCGTAAGCCTACGCTCGTACTGGCGCACGACACAGTTGTGCATTTCCGTAAGCCTACGCTCATACGGGCGCACACGGCTTGATCCACAGCCATCGGTCTACAACCAGTGAACATACCTACCACCAGCGCGTACCTGAGGACTACGTAAGGAAGGATTTAGCAGGGTCTTCAGTTACCAAGCTCGACAGCAGATCAATGTTTCCAGACGGGAACCCACATCGCATAAAGCACATACTGTAGACTTGAGCTACCGCATGAATAATTCATTACAACAATTACCAGCTCGTAAACGTTGCAAATGAAAAAGTATTCATTTATACGGCTAAATACTTTACTTCCCCCCTCCCCCCAGACTTGCGTTTTACTTCTGTGATATGGCAGTCCCAATGTAAAGAGTTCTTACCTCAGAGCAGGTGCATACATATATATATATTATATATATATATTTTTTTTTTTTTTATTTACTCTTTACCATCAATCTGATGGTTTCTCATCATTAGGGTTCATGTGGAATTTTTGACCCCAAGAAAGAACAGGATATAATTTCAATAAAGGTCTGTAGCAGTTTTGCTTGAGGCATCCAAAGGAGAGAAGCCATCCTTTTCACCAGCAGGGCTACTTGCTCTTAAAAGGAGCATTAACAATTCATAGCTATGAAGTCTCCAAAAAGTTTACATTGAGAACATTTATTTAACAAAAATAATGCACTTATTAATGTCATTAATGAGCCACCTAGCAAGTTGCAGTCGTTTGATTTCACAAGAATTCAAGTTAAAGAAATAAATTCAGGTTTCACTTTAAGGAGTTGCAATCTTGCATTATGACAACTTGCCATAGGAACAGAATGATGCAAACTGTATTACCAACCGCTTTAGACCCAGACTTTGATCTTAATCATAATTCTGTACATCAAGGCACTTTGCACAACAAAATTTAAGCCGATTGTAGACCAGATAAGTGATATTTGGGCTATACTATAAATAAGGAACAATTTAGTGTTTAGAAAGGAAACAAGAGTATTTAAAGATAATTAATTTCTTCATAGACAAGTTGTTAAATGTAAACAAACTGCAATCTCCAGTAACAAGAATAGGGAAGTTTCACTATGCACCGATTATATTGTTTAGACCAAAATTCATGTCTGATTCTTTCACTCAACTAATGCATTATGTAAATAAAATTAAATAAGGTTGTGCCAGGCTTTCCAAGACATGGAGAAGGGCAAGTAACCCTGCTACTGATACAACAACCACTCTGGCTGTGGAGACAGAGGAAAATTGCAGTCACAGAATGCACTCCTGATTTTCTCAGCCAAAAATGCCAGTGCAGTTGGTTGGCCCCAGCAAGCAAAGGGTGAAGCTTTTAGGCAATGAGCAGCAGGTGATCTCAGCTTTTCTGTAAGTCCTAATGCTCCTAAAAGCCACTCTCCCTCCGTTTCTGTAATTGGGCATCAGTAGTTAATGTAGTATTGACTGCATTACATGGTCTTCTGCATCCTCTCCCCCTAATGCCATTTGCATCACCTTGTACATTTACCATATTGCTTCGTCAATAGCCGTTAAAAGCAATCCAAATCATGAATCATATAGGAAACTTTTAGCAAGACAGACGTTCAAAGGAGACAATTTACAGTTGAGTTAATCTGGGTACATTAGGCAGACATGGATTCAGGGAGACAGACCAAAGATGTTTCTATGACATTCTCTTTATTGGTTTTTAGATGGGCAAGCGAGAGAATGGTCTGTTAAAATAGATATGGAATATCCATTTTCGAACATAAATAATGGGTCTGGAATGCAGGCTATTACCTTTGAAGAGGGCCTCCGGCTAAAGCCAAATTTGTATGATGAAAATATTATCAGAGAGATGACAAGAATAGTTCAGTTTAGGTCAGAAAGAGGTTGAGGGAGACCATTCCGAGCATTTTTATGAAAGGCTTCGCATAAATGGAATGGGAGAATAAACTTGCAGCAGGAAGCATTTACCATCTCACTTCAACACGCGTAGAAAGTAGTTCAAACCACGCAAGATACTTAATATAGCTAGACACGTTTAAATAGGCGCAGTTTTTCATCTCACTGAGAAACCTTTCATTACTTTACTTTGCCATAAGTAAGAGTGCCGGGTTCTCAAAAAGAGTAAATACACGTGAAACCACTGCTTGCCATTGTTACCGCGACGTACAGTAGTACTACGACTGTAAATTTGTAACATGCCTCCAGCACAAGAACGCTGCCCGGAAAATATCGTTTCCCCGTTTATACCTGATGGTACTGGGTCTGTAAATATTAACAACACACAAGACTGGCGTGTTATTTTAGACACCTATGGTCAAGTATGTTTAGGGCACTTAATTCAATTGCAATAATGCAGAGTCATAAAGTAACACTATCCAAAATACCAGTAAATGAAGTAAACAAATTCGAAAAAGATCCAGTTTTAAACATAACAATGGGTCCCCCAACTTGCAATGATAAAATAAACTAAATCTAAGTGTGTAGTACCCCCAAAAAGAGCGCTCGTAAGTGGTGGACTGGAAAATAAAGCTACACTAGGTGATCAAAGACCGCACAGTTCTAAAAACAAGCATGGACGCTTTAATGATGCCCCGCATACGATCCTGCGTTGTCGTTTCAAAAGGAGACAAGCTGGCAACTGTGATATCCCGATAAAAATATATTTTGGTCGGAAATTCGTCCTCCTACCTTCCTCTTTGTCCAACACCATCGTCCTGGAGAACGATGAGTCCGGCTCCAGGCGATCCGTTCTCGGCTCCAGCAGCCTTTACGTCTCGTCGGCTTTCTCAGTAAATAGATTTAGGATAATAGATGAACGGTCCTTTTTCTGCAACCTTTATGTTGCACAGTCGCGCAGTCTTTGATGGGAAAAATAGCCAAAAATAAAAGAAAAAAAGAAAAAAAGAAAAAAATACAAATATTCGCTCAATGATCTAACGCCATTCTGAATTACAGGGTTATTATGAATTTGGTTTATTTATTATAAAGGATTTCCCACCGTCTCAGCTCTTCGTTACCAAAAAAAGCATCCACTGACTAAATTAAAACTACCATTTATATAATAAAAAGACTGATACGCCACCATGTCTTCCATGCGAATAAATTTGTATACTTGTCATAGAAGATGTATACTTGTCGATAAATTTGACTTCGTTTGTACCGAGCGGATCAAACGCTTAGATTATGTCGACTGACCAGCTCTCCCGCTTCGCTTTCATATGCTCCGAAAGTGATAGCTACTTTATTCAAAAATCCAATTCCAGACTTGACAAGCGCTAAAAGAATACTCTCAGCACCACTCTCTCCCAATTTATGTGCCCTACTCTCTCTTGCTTGCTTGCTACTGAATAAGTGCGCACTGTTCCCAGAGACCCTCGGATTCCCCTGTTAATTAAATCAATTCATTATGCTCAGATCTGATTAGCAGCCCTTCCCCCCCTCTTTGAATCAATTATTCAACGCACAAACATAATTGCTTGTGCCAGAGGTGTCTAAGTATTAGCTTATTTAACTCCAAGGACACTAATTACCCCTAGGGCACGAGAACTTTTCTCATTAATTCTGACAAAACACAAAAGCAGAGCAAAGGGAAAGTGTGCGTGCGCGAGTGCCTGGATTGTTTTGTGAGTGAGTGCGGGTATGCGCACGCGTGCTTGGTCAAAGGTGACCAAGCAAGCAGTATAATTACGATACACATCAATAGCCATATCTCTTTCACCAATGAAATTACGTCTTATTCTATATATTAGTTTTTTTGCTCACATTAGATTACCCAGAGCAACTTTTCGGAAAAACGAAAAATCGTTTAAAAGGAAACTGCAGGAAATATGTTATTGCTATTAGTGTTGCTATATTTTGTGACCAAGGTTTTAATGGTAGAAACCTACATTTAGAACACTTTTTAGCCTACTTTTTAACAATTAAGATAATTATCCGACTTTTAAAAACATTTTGAGAGCACTCTTTTTCGAGAACAGTAGGTGTATTTTAGATTTTTCTTTTTTTCTTTTTTATTACTGTAATTGGTCTCAGTTGTCATGTATATCATTAGTGATGAAAAATGCATCGTGTTCAATTTAAATATTAGGTGATACACTAATGGGCCGGCTAATGTCACAGTCAGTAAAACGAGTTTAGGTTAAAGAAGAACGCTGTCCTATTCATTACATACAGCTCTACTCAGTCGTCGCCCATAACCTACTACATTGGCAACACTGTGTTTGGCCTTCAATATATCTTCTATATATATATGGCCTTTGTATATATTAGGCTTAGGCACCACGTTCTATCAAATTTACCAAGCACACGAGTGGGTTGCAATAATTTTCCACCAGTGAAGTTGTGTGCTCATGCTGCTACTGATGTCTGACAGCTGACTTATCTCCAAGTACGTACGTTTTCTGACCTGCGGCACATTGCTAATCTAGTCACACTGAAGAAAATAACAAGATGGTGCTATTGTATTAGTCTTGGAGTTCATATGGATGGCGATGAGACCCTTTCCGATGAAAGACAAATTTACAAAGCAATAAAAAATTGATTCCACAGTTTATGAACGGTGAGGAAATAATCATTACATTATGTTGACATGGTTGTACACCTGCATCTGTTCTCTCATGGTTCTGCATCTTATTGCCTGCATTACATGGCCTGCTTTAGCAATATGA
>JAOYSI010000020.1:3001889-3015398 GCA_025775065.1 Hiodon alosoides | reverse complement strand
CAAACAGTGCATTGTTTCACCTCCCATTCCCACTCCTTGTTTTCTTTCTTTCTTTCATTCACAAACACCCCTTTCCTCCCAGCAGTTTATCAGAGGCCTGCCATCTGATCAGAGGATTGGGTGGAGAGGGGCGACTGTGGTTCTGGATGACTGCTTTTAATTACAGACACATCGGCTGGTGACACAGGAACGTATGGGTTCAGCCCACTGGCAGGCAGTGGAAAGGCAGATAACCAGGTGATTATGAGAGAGCAGACAATTACGAGCTCGCAAAACAATGACAGAGGCCCATGTTGTGCTGCACTGCACACGCATCACTGTGCCTTCTCTGCGTCTCCAGGACCCCGAAACCCGAAAGCAGCCAGCATCACTGTGCCTTCTCTGCGTCTCCAGGACCCCGAAACCCGAAAGCAGCCAGCATCACTGTGCCTTCTCTGCGTCTCCAGGACCCAGAAACCCCAGCACTGCACACGCATCACTGTGCCTTCTCTGCGTCTCCAGGACCCCGAAACCCCAGCACTGCACACGCATCACTGTGCCTTCTCTGTGTCTCCAGGACCCCGAAACCCGAGAGCAGCCGTCAGGTCCTGGAAAGGCTCTCAGTCTGTTTAATTAGGAGATATATAATGTCTTCAGTGTTAGAAAATAAACAACAACAAAAACAAAAACAAACGCGACCCATAGAGGATGTGGAGAACAGGCGCAGCATAACGTCATACCTCGTTTTCAATTAGCTAAATCTCTTCTATCACAGAGTTTCGAGAGCCAGCCAGTGTAGTTTTAATGGGGCAGACTAATGAAGAAGTAACTCTCTGGTTCTTTTCAGTAATTAGGATCAATGTCTCAGTGACGCATTTATCTTGGTAGAAAAATGAACGGGCACTCGGCTTATTAAAGGCCCCATATCTACATCCGGCTAGCTTCTTATGACATGCAACCCTTCTGGGTAGCCAGCTATCCAAAATTTTGACATAAAGTATATTTATGCTACATACGCTTCTCTATGGAAAAGCACACATAGTGCATTTCTCTGCTAATTTGGTCTTTCAAGCCCCGTTTAGTCTTTTGTGAAAAGCCTAGCAAGGCTATGCGTTCTGTTCAGTTGGCTAAGGATCCTGTGCAGACCGTAATTGCGCCTCCCCACAGCTGGCTTTCTCGTTAGAGCTAACAATTTAAACGGGAGGAATCGATGAACACTTTGTCTTAATGTGACTCGGGGAGTGTACAGACACTGACACCAGCAGGAAGAAACAGCGCCATAGTCAAGCGAACTGTGGGGTTTCCTCCCCATGACCAACTGGTAGGGTATCTCTCTGAGAAAAGGGGGGGTTTTTTTAATGATTTTTGAGGTACTGTTCTGTCGCAGGCTGGCGCTCTGCGGATACGTTGGAGTTTGGGTGTCTGCCTGGGTGTATTGCAGTGTGACTGGTAACACCCAGGACAAATTACATCGGGAGAGCAACGGGGCAGCTCTGCCAGTGAGCCAGAGTGGCGGAAAATGACAATTCCCTGAAAAGGTCATACGAGACGCTTCCGCGGCAATATGATCTTACAGCCAATCTGGTCATCTTAATTCAAATCATGACAACCCCTCCCCCCAAAAGAAAAAATACCAGAATTTTCATCTCTCCCCATGTCAAGGCTGCCTGGTGACCTTTAGCATGTCAAAACTTTTGTGGCGTTTTAACAAATGCTGATCAGGGTCTTCATTAGATGTTGAGTTCCCTCATGAAAATGCCAGTCTCGGAATGTATGGCTTTTTACGCATTAAACAATGTCTTCTAATGTCTTCTAATGATTTTCATTTAACATGTGTGCGTTTCTCTAAAGCTCCCATTTTTGGTATAACGGAGATCTTAATACATTCTACTCAGAATGCATTTTATAACTGTGGTGCTAAGATTTAAAACACAGAAAATGTTATCTATATTTGCATGCCTGGAATAAAGCTGCTAATTTAACATCACACAAAGATAATGCATCTTCATCATCTATCCAACCTTTAAAGCTGATACCTGCTTGTCGTGTTTCATCTCAAGCTCCTCTTCAGTTTCATTGCAGTACCATAAAGCTGTAATCACCCCATTAAAGAGCGATTCAATCAGGATGGACCTTGCAGAATCAGAAACTGGCCAACAGGAACCTTCTTGCCTCGCGGTGTCGCGATGTCGTGGCAACGTCCAGGCATTAGCTGGTGCTAGCATTAGTGCAGAGAGGAATGGGAGTCATCCGCTCGGAATTGCCTGGGGCACCTTTTCTCCACAGCCCCGAACTGTTGTCGAAACACAAATACAGAACGGTTAACACTGTCCCGTGTTTCTGCCCCCCAGCCAGACACAGGGAAAGTCGAGAGAGATAGGGAGCCTTCTACAGTACAGTTGAGTGATCAGATTAATAGACAAGATAGCCATGTTTTCTTCATCATCAGTCTGATTGTACTGATCCAAGACCAGCCTTACGTAAGGTACAGAGAGAGGAACCTTGACACTATCGACAGAGGCACTGGAGTGTCACTGGCTTCCTCCTGTCCCATGTCCCACAAACAAAATACGACCGCTGTGTTTTTTTTCAGTTTCTGTCACTGAGGGAGCAGGCCTGCTAAAAATCATCAGTGCTTCCCATTATTTGTAAATGCAGTTTATATCAGAGCAGGGAGGTGTGTTACTATATTATAAGTATTTATTCAGTACTAGTAACAGATTTTATCAGTCTTTTGTGCCACTCCAGCCACTTCCAGACCAGGCACGGCCCGGCGTGCCACACCCAGTTAGCCAGCTTTCTAAATAAACCAGCTCTATTTTCAACATTTGCTCTAGGAGCAACATCATCCCTTTAAAACTCCTGCATACCAATGTTTTCAAATGTCAGGTGTCTCAGATCAAAATTCTGATAACCTTACACAAAATGTTGTATACATTTTTTTTGCTCTAGATGGCGGTTACTCATTTTTATGCTGACACCACCCGACGTGCACGTCTGTTCACTACAGCTGTTAGCGCACGACCAAGCAGATGACCTTGAAAGTACCGCCGCTGCGAGTTTCAACTTTTTCCAACATGTGTTTGGTATTATCAGCCGTCGCCATAAGCCATGCATAACACTCAGTCTCATCACTTTAATATCCCCTTCCACACTCCTTTACACACTCCATCCATAGCCCTCTTCTGCCCAGATTTCTGGTTGAAGGACCTCAATGCAGCATGGAAAAAAAGCTGCCAGAACGTTGTTCCTCGCAGGCCTGCAGAGTCATCTTCTTCACTTGGATGGGGGACCAAACCCAATCAGAAGAAACCCGGGTGACGAATGAATATCAAAATGCAAACATGTAATGCGATGCTGGAGATGCTGTCTGTGAAGGTCTGTGAGATATCCTATTCACATAAGGCAGTGGTCCTGGTTGTATGTTGAGAGAGGACATGCCAGTGCTTTATAACCACTCCTCATTAAAGTTGTAGTGGTTCACTTGAACAGGTAAAAAAAAAAAAAAGGCCTGTTTCTCTCTCAGAGCTGAAAACAGTTTTCCAACAGCAATTCGGTAAACCCATCAAGTTCTGGAAGGTCACCTGTGCGCTCAAGGCCGCTTAGCAAGGTCGGCCAGTAATGAGCTGCAACTACTTTATTTGCGACTGGGGGGCTCAGAGGGATTAATTGTCCCCGCTCCGTCTCATCCACGATCTGAGGCCCCATTGTCAAAATGATCCATGACTCCCGTCCCCCAGACCCACGCTTTCATTATCAAGGTGCTCTCTAATCAATAGGAGCATTTTTAACATTGTGCCCTGTAACTTTTATCAATCCTTATTATCTAATGACGAATACCCAGCCGTTAGAGGCCTCTCCTCACATCTGAGTTTCCTCGGCACAGGAGCTGAGACCTCATGCATTTTTAATTGGTTCTGATTGCACCATTAACAGATGAGCAGGCTGGCTTTCAGCGAAAGGTTAAAAAAAAAAAAAAAACTGTAAAGCCTATAGAAATAGGTTTTGACGTTCTTGGCCCCGCCCCCTACTCCCACACCCACTTTGCTCGCTGAACACCTCCGGCTTTGACGGAGAAGGAACTTGTGCACAAAGCTTAAATGCCCACTTTTGTACCACCAGAGCCTTTTGTCTGCCTACACTGCTGTGCAGTGACAGAAAACCATCAATGCATCACAGCACTGTCAAAAGTATTCCATGGCCAATCGCCGTGCGAGCCACGGATTCAGTCCCCATTTGTGGAGCACAACAGAAAGAAAAGTGACAAAGTGACAAACAGCTGGCGAGTGGGCAATTACCATCGACAGACTGCACTTTGAATCTGCATTAGCCAAATTCATTTGACAGTTGCTCAATACAATTTTCAGGCATGCCTGGATTACGCTGCACATGTCACCGAGAGGAATTTTACAGTTTTTGATAATGATGCATTTTAATAATCTTTGTAACACTTAAGATGGCATTCTCCGAGAAGGCCTCGTTTCGCATTGGGAATTTTCCCTGCGTTCATGGTCAACTTGTTAAAATTTCAGCTGAGTTCGTCCTCCTTCTAAAAGAAACATATTTGTCTAACCCGATCTCATTCTGTTAAGCAATGGGTTTTGGAACATTTCATTTCATCTTTGTATTGTCTTGTCCCAGTGGTTGGGATCAGTATCAGCGGTTCTATCCCTTGTTGCGATTCTTATGAACATTATTGTACCCATACTTGCACTTTTGACACTATAATTTGCAATGTGAGTACAATAGTCAGTGGTTAGACACCTCTTGCGAAAGCGTGCCCCACATAACTCTGAAAAAAAATCTAATTAAAACTCTCGGGCGGAATAACTTTCCTCTCCAACTCTCACAGGCTGGAGCTAATTTGTGAACTGGCAAAGTCTGAGGCTGTTGTCCAACAACACATTTCTAATTGTCACTTCAGCTCAAGAGCGATTACTTTCCACTGGTATCCTGACGGAATGCAGCTGAAAAATCCAAGAGGCTTTTGCCATTCGCATCATGCCAGTGCTGCCAGATTGGGGAAAGACGCAGGAATGAAATACGGAAAGTAGAGTACAGGTGTGCATGCCAAGGTTCTGCTAATCACCCCAGCGTGATGGCTGAGAGTGCAGAAACATCAGAGCTGCAAGACTTAGGGAATGCCTTGTAGACGGCTGCGCACACTAGTAGTAAACTTTTCTCACCATTAATCAAAGTGATAATTCCTGTTTTTAATCTGAATTGTGCCCAAAATTTAAAAGCTAATTAACCTCAGGGACTTGATCGTTAACGACTTGCATTAATTCACTGTCAGAAGCCGTTAATGTCCCCCAAGCGAGGAACGTTTGTGGAAATCAGCCAGATTAGGCAGCAAACATTGCTTGTTTAATGTGAATTGGAGATTGGAGATCTGCACTCTGTGTGTGTCTGTATGGAAAGGGGGATTAAAAACGCCATTGTCTGCAACTCCAAGGAATGGGATTTTTGAAAGCTATTGTCGGAAAAAGAGCGAGAATCTGTAATGCATGTGCTGTGGTATGTTTTCATTTTAATCCTTATATAGTTTCTGCTTCCATATTCTCTGTGACTTTCCAATCTTAATTATACCTCAGCCATTTTGACTTACTAATAATTCACAATGAGCTTTATATCACAGGGGTATCACAGTGCCCTCTTCAAACCAGTTTCTCTGCCTCTAAGTTGAGTTGAAGTCACTTGTTTCCTCCTTTTAAAAAGATCAATTCTTAGTTTAATGCGGTAGGAAATGGGTCAATAAATCCAGCTACATATAAAAGACCTTTAAATGATGCTGTGTGGCAGTAACTCGAAATAGAGCTTTAAGATGTAATAGAGTATGCCTTGCTTTTGTGTTTATAACTTATATTATATTTACAAGTTGGAAAATGATAATAATTTTCCTTATTATCAGCACAATCTGAAAGGGCTGAGGGTGAGTTTGCATCTCAGGGCACTACAAACCTATAAATGCACTGCGTTGCCGTGAGCAGCTGGAGGAACCCCGACCACCGACTGAAGATGATTCAGGTTCAATCCTCCGATCAACCAGCGCCCACTGAATTCTTTATTCACAACCATTAATATTCACACGTTTTTCACCAAAAAGTTTTTGTTTTACAAATGCATACAAAAGTGCTACCCTGCTTCTGGTGTTCCGTGGGTAGCACAATGGGTCAAGAGAGACCAGATGTTTCGGGTTACCACCGAAACAGCCATTTTTTAAGACCTTACACGTCATATATTTCTCCAGTTAGACCTCAAACCCCACTTGCACATGCGAATACTCCATGGATAAAGAGAAGGGGAAAGTTGTGGAGAGAGAGAGAGAGAGAGAGAGGATGTAGGAAAAGAAGAAAACAAGTGTGTAAGCGCAGCCCCTGAAGTCAGTAGACTCATCCTTAATCTCAGAGCCTTTCTTTAGGGACACAACTGACCACCCCTATTCACAGCAATCATGCCAACCCTCCATCGAATCCAGAACTCCGCCTTTAGTTAAAGGAATTTCTCCATATGCCACTTAGGCCCGGCCCTGTCGGTTCTGAGGCATCGGCCTGACCGCTGTGACACGGTGCCTCACTCCACTCTTGGAATCTGTTTGAATTTCCCATCATGCAGCATCAGCTCAGATCGCTCTCCCATTCCTCTACGCACACGTGCGCACCTGGAGCCGATGGAAGTTGGACATGATGTGTCGGTCAGGAGTAAACATGACTTCGGTCAGGAGTAAACCGTGGCCCAGTGCATCTCTTGTGTCCTGGCTCTCCCGCATTCCAATTAGACACAATCGACTGGGTCTGATTCAACGAAAGGCATGCGTTCGCCCCAGTGATGACTGCTTCGATAGAGACCTCAGTAAGGGCTTTATCACGACCTTGCTGATGAAACAGAACAGTGTGAGCGTGTTTCCCCACTAAAGAGCGGTTGTAAGTTCCCTTCCCCCTCCCCATTATAGAGATTGTTCTAGGACGATTGTCTCAGCGACAAGTAGCCACATGTAGTTCTCCACAGCTCCTCTCATCATAGTCCTGTTGGGCTCTCACTGGAAATGAGGTTATTATGAGTATATACTGCCTGAATATTAAAATGTTCATCAAGATCTTTTTGTTACATATCCTTAATACGTAGATCTGTGCATCGTTGCTTCTGTTCTGGCACACACCTTAAGACATTTTCCCTGACTGCACACGGTGTTTACCCCCGCATGGACTATGGAAGCAGCTGGATAGGAGTACAAAGCAAAGCGCTGGAACTGAGTGGGCGCATTGTTTTAGTGTAGGGGGAGCGCGTGCGGAATGACCTTCTCCCACTCTTACAACTGTCTCCCACCGCCCCCTTAAAGACGTCAACCCCACGGAAGCGCTATGCACGTCCCTGCCCACCTGTTCGCCGCTCATTACTGTCAGCTCCTGCTAATAAATATCCGGGCGTAGTCGGCCGTCTTTCGTCTCCATAGATCTCCATCTGCAGGGTCCGTGTGCAGCGGCCCTGCTGACAGGAGCCATGATTGCGTTGTAAAAGCTGCAGTTTTTCAAGCTCACCAGCTAGATTCAGACCCAGCGCTCTTTAGAATATGCTTTGAGCAGCAAAATTAACCGTTTCTTTGGTATTCAGAAAAACGCTTCCGCAATACCTTTAAAACTGTAATAAATACACTTTCTGTTCCTTGTGGTTTTACGTGTGCTCAGGGCAAAGTGAAATCATATCAGTCACGTAATGCCTGTAATCTAAGCCACTATATTAATGCTGGTTAGTAGGTCCATTTACATTTGATTATAATCCGGAACCCGCTTGTCGGGAACTTGCTTTTAAGATCATTCATTTATATCAAGTTGCTTTTCCCCAGACTTTGAGGTCACTAAAGTGAAACATAAACATAGATACAATTTCACAATGATCTTAAAGAGCTTCGTGAAGAGCATTTCTGTCTGCAGGACAGCACAGTGATTTAGGGGTCGAAGTCAGTGGTAGGCATTTTAATGGGTGACCCCATGCTTCATAGTCCTGGCTAGCAGGCTGCTGAACTGGTCAGGCATCATGAGTGGGGTGGACCATGGCGCTTTTACAGTTGAGCATTATCAGCAATGGAAAAATGCAGACAGGGAAACAAGACGTCTGCCTGCAGTATGCCCACGGAACCCCTCTTTATAACAGGAAAGGTCTTAAACTAGTGTCTGCATCTGCGCTGTAATCCTTCTCCAGCCCTGCTGCTATTCCAATGCGGGTTGTACAGCCAGCCAATTGCGTTTAGGTCAATGGTGCTGTCAATCGACAGCTGGCCAATTGTTTGCAGTTGTGGTGGCTTGCAGTTGTGGTGGTCCTGGATAAGGTACTCTGTTCTGGCCTGTGAGGGCCCAGCGCTTCCATGGCTGGCATAGCCTGAGAGAGCCTGTCA
The DNA here is from genome assembly GCA_025775065.1 of Hiodon alosoides. Lineage (NCBI taxonomy): Eukaryota > Metazoa > Chordata > Actinopteri > Hiodontiformes > Hiodontidae > Hiodon > Hiodon alosoides. The sequence goes on along the minus strand of JAOYSI010000020.1, from coordinate 3,007,027 downwards.
TGGCCCGTCAAGGCCCGGCATTTCCTTAGCTGTCATGGCCTGTGAGGGCCTGGCGCTTGCTTGGCTGTCATGGTGGGACTCCGCTAGGCTTGGCGCTTTAACCAGGAGTGCTTGGGCGTCATTCTCGCTCTTAGAAAAATGCCCCAATGGAAATTCAGGAAAGGACTTGTGAAAGGCTACTTAAAACAGGGGAAAGCTTATTTTAACCCCTAATGTACTCATTTCAGTCTTGGGATTTCGCAAGGATCCTCCATGACTCCTACAGCCATCAGTCCATGTCCCTGAACGCTAGGATATATCAAAACTTACCCCAAATGTATGGTTATAAAGAAACTTTCTGAACAAAGCAGATGTTCAGACAAAGACCTTACACACATAGACACACTCACATACCCAACCACAAATATAAACAAAATACATAAATAAATTAAAAAGGAGATAAATAAATAATGTGCGCAGGAGGCTAAGTAAATGCGTTTATTCCTGTTATCATATGCTGCCCTCATTTTCACCGACACCAGGCCATGAATCATTAAACTGCCGCCAAATTGGTCTCTGGGGCCTTCGGGTGACAGAGTGGGGATCAGCTCCCTGTCCTGCAAAAGAGGCAGGTGCGCCACGGCCGTTCCCAGCCCTCGCTCCGAAAGCCCCCTCGCGGCAGGGAGGAGGAAGAGGAGGGCAAAGGACCGGCACCACGCTGAGAGACGTGCAGCCGGAGAGAACTCCGCGGCAGAGCGTCTGACAGGCCGCTCGTCACGGGCACACTGTGCTTTGATTAATGAGGCCGTTTGAAAGACAATTAGCAGGACCAGGTTTGCCTTCAACCACCTTATCAATCAGACCCCTTTAATTCAAAGCGTAGCACCCCCGTGTCACAGCCGGGGTGCACCAGTCCCGCTTGCCTCCAGTGAATAACCAGAGTCAGCAGGGACCGCAGAGACAGCTTTTCAGATCTGAAAAAATAAAGTGAAGGAGAATGCACATGTTCGGTGGCTAATTCAGTGAAACCAGAACACAGAAAGTCTTTTGTACAATACGGCACAGCATGACGGAGGTCTTAAAAATGCCCATTTTTAATGGATAGCAGTTTTTATTCATGAACAGCATGAGAATACAGACTTTTCAAAAACCTGCAGTACTTCAGAGCAAACATGCAGAGTTAACTGCGTTATTATGAATTTGTTTGTCTACTTCCTTTAGCTAATTTTCCTTTTCTTTTTTACCATTAAATTGTCACACCGTTACAGTGTGTTTATTATGCAGTATCTAATTATAATCACAAAAGACTTAGTCCACGCCACATACAAGAGTTTTTGTCTACCTTCCCATGGATCACCAGTCTCATTGAAATAAAAATGTAATGTCTTTAAGATTAAGGCCGCTAATCAAAAGTGGCAAATTTTGATTTACCCGAGATATTTCCCCCACTTTAGAGCCCTCTATACATATATATATATACCATGAATTTAACTCAATTCATCCACGTTTCTCATCTCTCCTGCAGTCCACGCAGACAATTATACTTGTCAATCATTACAAAAGAAATGATTTGAGGCACCAGAGAAAATATGTAGGCCTGCCAAAGCGCTTGAGGGGGAGAAGATGCGGTTTTAAAAAGCAGGAACCTGCAGTAGAGGGTCCATCTCTATTGATCCTGCTCCTTGTAAGTTAAATGAGTGCGATGGGTGAAAACACGAGAGGTAGACAGCACCTAGGGAGGAAAATCAATCGCCGTTTCCTAACGTGGCGCTCGGCCCTGCTCAGGCCACTCTCAGTGGGTTAGGAATATCTGGAAAGGGTCTATCTCTACTAATTTCCCCTCGCGTCAAAGGCCTCAGCCAAGGACGTTCAGCTCATGTTATATGCATTTAACTTCAACAAACCGAAGACCTCCTGGAGTAAACTTTGTTGGATGCAGGTGCCGTATTTTGGTGTATCACTCAGGAAATGTCATTTCACTCAGGTAGCAGGAAGAAGCAAATAATGTCGATGGCAGAAGTTTTACCTGGCTCTTACATTCTTTACATGATTTTTGGCGGATTTCTTGCGGAGCCATGCAGATGGGCAGGCTGTTAAATTTGTCTTCATTACAGAGTACAATGTAAGTGGTCAAGATATCCTTTCCAAAAAAGTACATGATAATGTTAGAAGCTGTGCCCCGGGCAAAGATACGTTTTGGAATGAAATGTAATATACCATGATAGCTCTCCTTTCTGGATTTCAGCCAGTTTAGTTTAGTTTAGTTTAGTTTTTGAGAATTAAAATTACAGCAGCTGTCTGGTTGGTTGGCACTGAGAGTCCACCTGTTAACAGGATGTTTGGAATTTAAAAAAAGGTAACACCTGGTGGAGTTCAGGTGGATGCAGAAACAACCTGTTTGGTGAAGGAGCATCTGGTTGGGAGGGTTAATGGTGCTAACATCAATCTATCCATAGGAGAAGTGGAGAAATGCAGTCCTAAAAATATCTCATTTAGCTAGAGCAATTGTTTTATATTTAATATAGCCAGACAAGCCCTGAAGGATAGGGTAAAATACTACTGGAATTAAAATGAAATCAGAAACTCATGATGTACCCATAACATTGATTTGGTATTTTATGTTGTGTTGAGCAAGAGGGGATTTTTCATCTACATGCTATAGAGTCTGCACTTTGGCACAATGACATGAAAAAAACATCATTAAGTAAACTGTGCTCCTGTTTATGAATGCTCTGCGTTTTACATGGAATGCTTTTCTGTTCAGACTCGAAACTCAAGACTTGAGACTTCTTGACCTGACTTGGCTTGGATCTCACTAAACCTGCACTACAGTGATTTGGTCTAACCTCTGCCTCAAGCCATTCGGTTTTCAGATCGCTATTTTCTATTTCTTCAGCTATTGTCAATTGCTTGCGCTATGCCACTCTGTTTGGCTAATACTACTGAAAAGTTAGCTTGTCATGTTATCTGTCACATGCAAGTGCTAAGTAGTGAGGTAGCTGGCTAGATTACTTGTTGACTTGGCTAGATAACGTCAGCTTATTTGGATAGCCGAAAATGCTAAACTAGATAATGTCTTATATAACAGACCGCCATCCCAGAATGCTATACTGCCCCGTTACGCGTTCCAATTGGGTTGTGCTGGCAACGTTGATCAGGCTGCAAACAGATCTAATTACACCTATTGAAAATTTAATTGGAAATAAAACATGGCAAAAATTTGGCAACACAGTAGCTAGCTAGAAAGATTATAAGGATAAAATTATAAGGATATCAAGACAGCATGAGGAAAATAGGAGATAATTATTAGCTAACCAGGTGACCTAACTAAGATTAACTAGAATTTAGTGAGTTATTTTGCTAGCTAATCAGTGCTGAATGTACTGGCACTGTTGATTGGTTCAAACATTTGGTGGTGATTGGTGGCAATTAACAGAATTAAGTAGGTGGTTAAGAGAGACAACAGGCAAACACCACAAGCTAAAAACATCCATGATTTCTGATTGGTTAGAAATAGCTTTTTCTGAAATTTTATTTTTACCCTGAGAGATGCCAGCTATCAAAGCAATGAACAAAAATTGTTTAGCAATTATTTTTTTGTAAATTCTGTTTTGTTGCCAAGTAGGAAACCGTATCAGAATAATGTTCATACAAATCACAGACTGAAACTGAAGTTATTACGAGCAAACCATTTTACTCCACTAAGATGGATTTCATATTAAAAACAAAAGCATGAATTGTGACTAAATATTTGGGACAGCATATTTAGTAAAAATGTCTCCCTTTATGTCGAATGATTTATCTGTACAATAAATCTATTTGTTCAAACTTTAGAGGTGTAACCTGTGAGGAAACGAGTGCAGCAATTCACGTCCAGTGCGCACGGTGTTGCATTGCTGTAACACACAATCATGGGTGTTTATAATGTTTGTGGTTTCATCCACTTGTGATAGCACTTTGTTCGAACAAGTGTCTGAGTAATCGAGCAGTGAACGTGTCGTGTTTGGAAAACCTTCCAGAGAATGTTGCTCTGATAGCTAAGCTCACCATTAGTGCCATCAGCTCCGATATTTGCCACGCTGCCTCCAGTTTCTCCTTAGTGCCCACTACAGCGTGAAGCGTTGGAACACTTCCTCCCTGCAAGCCGCAGTAACTGGCAGTGAGGGTTGCACTGGCTGCCAGCTACTCTTCATTAGACTTTTATGTCATGGGGAATTTGCTCGCTGGATGCTTTAATTGCTACGTTTGCACCTTCCAATGTGATAGTGCCTCGGAATTCAAGCTCAGTCTCTCAACGTGGGTGGAAGCTGCATTAATTACCCCTTAAGCGTTTTATTATTGGTTTGTTCTAATTCTCTCTCGTTTGCTTGGAACATCATGAGAGGCTCTCCACTGCAGGCAGAGTTGGAAACAGTGGCTAATTACATTGACTGGGAAAGAAGTCTAACGGTTCCCATTTGGCCCCTGCCCCCCCACCCCTTCACACACCATCGCATTTGTGTCGCAATATGGATGTCATTTGCTCCTATTTATTTTGAAGTTTCTCATTCTGAACTTACCTGTGTCTCATTCAACTACGTGGCTCTTCTCTGCCATAAACTTCTGTTGATTTTTCTCTTCCTTGAGTCAACAACTTTGATTTAGTTGAACATTAAACTTCTTTAAAAAATACTTTCTTACACATTTTTCACGGTTCTCTGTAGCAAAAAATTAGCTATTAACCCTCAAGGTTTTAATTTTAAGTATTGATGTGCTATGTGGTTCTTCTTTGATCTTTCTTCTAGAAAGCTTCTTAAAAAGCGACTTCATTAAAGTTGAGCTCAGTGATTTGTTTTACCTAGTTTCCCAAAACTGAGGGACTGCCAGCTTATAGTAAAATATATCATCTTACCTCCCTGTAATGAGGGCACCAGCAATTCAGTTAGTTTCCTTCTTCTCCTGTTTTTCACAACTTTACTTCAGTGTGGTTACTGCACATTGGTAATCTATTGTGTTCTCCGAATTCCAGGCACATGATTAGGTGTATTGAGTGAGAAAATGGCTATGAGGCATTCGGGTCACCGCAGACCAAATGTGTGTGTGTGTGTGTGTGTGTGTGTGTCTGTGTTTGTGTGTGTGTGTGTGTGTGTGTGTGTGTGGGAGGGGGGGGGGGGGTGTGT
>JAOYSI010000020.1:2983626-2994115 GCA_025775065.1 Hiodon alosoides | reverse complement strand
CGCAGCATGCAGGACGGTGGAGTGGTTTCAGATGTCTGAGCTCTTGTCTTTATTACCCTGGTCTTCTGTTGGTCTGCTCACTGCTCGCAGCATGCAGTAAATGTCTCCCATAAGGATATAAAAAACACTCCAGGCCTCCAGCCCCTTTTCTAAAGGTAATTTTTGCCATTGTGAAGATATTTGCACGCAGGCTAATCAAACATGGCTCTCTGCATGCCAGTAGCTCCTAACTTTTTCCTATGGCAAACCACCTATACAACACCATCATGTTCTCATCATAAAATAAAATATACTTATATACGGCAGTCTCCAACCTAATTCTAATTTTGGTTTTGACATTTTGCATTTGGAAGGCTGTCTCTTCATTTAGAATTTTGCCCATTACAGATCAGTGGATGATTAGTCTCAAATGCTGCATGAAGTTCATCATGATTCAGTGTTAGCCACCAGAACTATCGAAAGATTTATTTAATCGGGTCTCGCTTTGTGTACCTGAAGATAATGTCTTATTCAAATGATGTCTGATGATAAGGAATGAATATCCTTGGACAGAAAGTCGGCATGTTTTCTGCTCCGGCATCACTCTGAAGCTACGCTGCTTGACTGATCCAATAAAGCTGAACCATGAGGGACTGTTATGAACATTATGAAAATTCTTGGAATGATTCATCTACTGACATGTGGTGAGATATCAGCATAGATTATCCCAATCTGAACCCCTTTTATTTCTCCTATGGATGACAAGTAGAAGTCTGTTCAGGATAAAAAAATAAATCAGTGATGACAGTCACAGCTAAGAGCAATGGCTGACAATCAAGCTCTCACATCAACAACGGTGCCCAGTAAAAGAGAACTGGGCCCAAAATTAAAGGGAATGTTTGGCTACTGGTAATGAAATAACTTTGGCAGATTGTCTGCTTAATAAGAAACATGCTGCCTAAATTTAAATCTGTTTACCCACCTGACTATATGGTGCCACGATTTGGCACCTGTGTCCAGATTTAACTGGGAAAATGACTTGCTTAATCTGTTTAGTTATTTGGAGTAATTGGGTCAGGTGCCAATGAAAGGGATTTCCTTCCACGTTGAAAGTCTGCGTTAGCAGTCCATTCCCAGCTCCCTGGTATAATTGCTCTGACTGAGCTGTGGCCACAGGGCCTGCAAGCTGGGCCTGCTTTTTAAACTGTAAATTATGAAGGATTAGCATTTATGAATTTTAAATCAGGACTGTGGTTGGAGACGCTAAAGCTGCTTAGTGAACGCTCAGCTATAACCCATCGCTCTCTGCGCAGGGCGACGTGCCTGCGTTGACACGGGGACGGTACGCAAGAAAGGCAAATGTTAGCTTTAAGGAGACGCATAAATGACGTCCCGCCGTGACACACATTGGGGAGGCATGTGTGCAGTGAAGTATTTGCCAACTTCTGGCAAACTCCTCCGTTCCGGGATCAGATTTTTTTTGCCACTTGGTGGAGTGTCATACTGTGGTAATTATGTTAATGTGTGACTTGATCCATGCTAAATTATTCGTAATGGAATGATTGGATACAAAGTCACCAATTAGACAGATGTAAACGTTTGAAACAAACTATACTTCTGAAACTTATTTTTATTTTTATTTTTTTGTTGGGGGAATTACATATACAAATTGTATTATTCAAAAATAGGGGAATTATTTTAAAAAGCTATGCTTTTGGAAATGTCCAACTTTCCCGGGAATTTCCGCATTAAGGCATTTCACGTGCCCGTCTGCCTTTAACCTGTAGGGTGTAGTTGGAGGTTACCTGTGGATGTTCTTTTTATAGCGCCCCTCGGGGTCCTGGAGCTGGCAGCATACACCGGCCCCTCTGGCAGATCTGGGATCCTCACAAGCTCCTTGCAGTCAGGTTCCGTGCTATACAGCCACCCACTGATTAACCTTTATCAGAGCACCCCAGAGTCCGTTCCTCGTGGAGCTAAAGATAAACACTGAACAGAAGTATCTGTAGAACAGAAGCGACGCCACAGCTCAGATAGCTCAGGCAACTCACTGAACGTGTAATGTGACGGCTACTGATTCACACTGAGTCGCTTGCGATCTTAGAAATAACAACACTGGTATTCTTCACAGAACTATTTTACTAATGATGTACTTTTCCCAACCAGATCTATATATCTATGTTAAGAATTGTAGCAATGTGATTTCAGATGAAAAACATGATAACGGTGAATGCAAAGATAACAACCGGGTGAATTGTTTTCCTGGTGAATCCAACACATAGAACTACATGCCCTGGTCTTACAGTGTTTTTAATGTATCCCAAGTCATGTGACATTAACTGAAGTTGGGCAGAGTGGCCTTTGTTGTGAAAACTCAAGATCCACCTGCTATAAACGGACTCCTGCAGAAAGATTTATGAATTTAAAGTGCATTAGCAAGGACTCACATCCTGGACTGTGAGAAGCAGCCTGGAGTTGAGGATGTAAATTTTTAGGAATGCTGTAAGCGTACCAAATTAGTGATTATGATCAGAATTTCTCCTTTTAACTCTACACACTTGCTTCTAATATTCTAGCTGTATATGGCTGTCTGCATTTGTTATGTATGCTAACAAAAAAGGCAATCAATTGTCCTAGTGCAGTCTTATCTTGATGGTGAAAATGAAGATTCTAATAAAGTCTAAACTGGAAACACAACTCCGATGCTCATCCAAAAAAGATGAGGGGAAAAAAGAAGAAAAATACAATCCGCTGTTTGTGTTACAGACCCAGGTCCTCCTAAGGCCGCTCTCCTCCATCCCTGAGTCCGAAGCACAAATGGATGCCTTTTATTGATTTTCTTTCAAGCCAGATTGCATCGATTTCTGTGGATATGGCAGACAAATCTCCACGGCGTGATAAGGCAGGCCCAGCAGCCTGGTCGGGCCTGAGTCATTTCACAACCTGGGCCTGACTGCCCCCTCTTCCCCCTCCCCTCCCCTCCTTTACCCCAAATTAGACTGAAAGCTTTTTAAATTATTTATCAATAACGTAGTGGATCAATGGGTGTGAATGCTTTTTGATGATAATGAGATCAGACTCCAGGCCAATGAACCCATGAGCATTGATTGCCACGTTTACCATTTTGGTACACAAGTTGGTCAGTGACGACGGTGGGAAGACTGGAATTGTGGCCGGTTTTCTGGCTCTGCTGGAGTGTTTCTCCATGGCAAAACGAGGCCTAGCTTTGAGATTTGATCCTCTTTTGTCAGGAGGGTAATCAGCCTTTTTAAAAGGGTGCATCCCTATGTCTTGGGCGCTTTTGGTACAGTTTATAGCCATACATCTACGGGAGAAAAATACATGCCAACTAAAGCAGGAAATGTAATGTGTTTTTTGGTTTGTTCTTCCTTTCATCTAGCTTCCTTTCAATTTACCTGAGTATTACGGACTTTTCTATACGTCCTAAATGGTCTATTATCTCCCTGTCAATGTTGAGTAATATCCTACTACTCCCATTCACACTCAACATTCTAAGCTCTACCACATTGGTTTTTTTTTTTTTTACCTCAATTTGATAAATGTTTGAGAACCTGCTTTATCCAGAATAATTAGCCAGCGAGACACGACAATATGCAAGCTTATATAACAATCCCGAATAACTCGGAGCACAGCTTCTCAGCTGAAATAAGCAAGACATAAAACGGATAGCCTATTTCTGATGAATACAGGCAAAGAAATATATATATATGTCTGTTTGACGGATGATGAATTAAAAATCATTTAAAGCCAATCAAGCCACGTCGGCTATTCGTGTTGAAGAGTAATGAATTATTTAGCAGATAGTCAGTTCAATAGATTGTTTATCTGCAGGACAAGTTGATAGAAAGAGGACAGAGAAGTGAGATCTTACTTCATACCTCTCCATGGTGGCAGAAACGGATTATAACGGGGGTATTATTTGTATAGGGGTACTGAGCACCATAAAATAACAGCCCACCTATTCAAATTCAAATCAGACCAAGTTGCAGCGGATAATCCTTTTTTAAGACAGTATGAGCTCAAACAGGAGGCCCGAGCTGGTGGAATGGAAATAAACAAACAACCCTAACCCTGCAGTACACTGAGAGGTATATAAATCTGGGGGAATACTGTGGGCTGTATTTTTGAAAGCCGTCAATCAACATATAGCAGAATGAGCTTGTCTGTTTTCAAAGGGGCACAAACTGTACTATCCATATTAATTAGGCAGCAGCCCAAGCATTCTGTCACGCAGAGACTTAGCCCAGCAGCAAGGTACTTAGCCGGATCGAGAAACCTGGTTTTGGTTCGAATACTTCTTTCCATATAAACGTCCGCATTTATGAAAGAGAGAAAAAAAAATGGTCCTGTGATGGCTTTGGTTACACGGAGGATTCTGATTCGATTAATCCTTTGAAACAGCTTATTTTTGAGTGAGCGCTGGGACGTAAGCCTGGAGGAAGGACAAGGCCTAGTGTGAGGATGAGTGGCGGCGCCTTATGAGATGCCACCTCGTGGCTCCAACATGTGTTGGGACGGGTGTTTTGCGAGATGGGTGGGGCGCGTGAGGAAACCCTTAGATGGACCTGGGGTGGTCCTGCCAGGTCACACCATTCCTGGTGTGATCCTGCTGGTAACGCCATGCAAGCTTGTCTGAGCATCTTCCATCAGCACCCCCCGTAGCTCCAGTCTGACTGACTGGGCATGGGTCGGTTGGGGTCGCTCATGCCAGCGCCCCGCAGCAAAAGCCACATGAAAGTCTCAAGCATGAAGACTAGAATCTTTGTGGACTGTGTCAGGGATTGTCTAAGCCAACTGTTTGGTGGTTTCAACATGTGCCGTCCTTAAAATGATGTAAGACACAACTTTCTCTTGGTTCTAATTAGACCCCTGGGGCCTAATTAGCAGGGAAATAACTAACTTTAGGGTCCTTCTCTTTTGTGGCAATGTTCCCTTTGTACCTCGTGTAAAGGTTTTTTATAGGGACAGGGCCACTCTTATTTGTTCACGGAAGACAAGTGGCTCAAGCTAGCAAAGTAGACCCTGTCATCATCAATACTTAATCTGTAATATGTCTTACATAATAATGTATCTTCACCAGGGTCTACGCAAACAAGGTGCACGTTTCTCCAAACATACATTAACTCTTCTACCCTGTAACAGCAATAGACCCCTGATGATTAATGGTGACGTGTGCAGCTGGTGACTTTTGGATCAAAGAGACTGAGGCGTCCCTAGGTGACAGTTTAAATCTTGGCACACACATTGGAAAAATAAAGCAAGCTGGCACCGAGATGGTTTTTTTTTGTGGAGAAGTGGAGAGAAGGTCGACCCATTGGGGGAGGATATTTCAGCTACTTCCCTGTGGTTTCCTCTTAACCATTCTTGGCCCTGAGGAAGAACGAGGATTCAAACAGCCACAGAACAGTGGTTCAGCTGTATAACAATTAAAATAACCCGCCTTGTTAAATTAAATGCAGTTTTTCAGAAAAGAGAAACTGAACATTGCACAGTGACTTATTTTATACTGGGGTGGAGAGGGGGAACAATAAAGAGGAAGGAAGGAAGGAAGGGGGGGTAAGGTGAGACGCACCGTCTTGCTTATAAGGCTTTGTTAAAAAGATCTGGGAGAGCGAAGCCGGGCCAGACAAGTTGATGGGCCTCGGTGGGATTCATTAATGCGCGTTGCTGCAGAAGTCCTACGTTTACAGCGCAGGCGCTGGGACGGCGTACTTTCCTGAATTACGCCTAATTGGACAATTACTCAATTCGAGAAACCTCCTGCAAAAAGCCAGCGAGGCCCCTAATAAACACCTTGTCTTCTCAATGATAACAAGGAAGTCGTTTACCGAGCCCAAGGGGCTTTATTTTCAAAAAATAATTGCCTGCAACGTGAATAACAATGTAGCGGTGGTATGATTTCATTCAGATGTTAGACGGTGCTAACCTGAGCACCATGCCGCCGCCTACTATGTTGCAGGCAAAGCTCTTTCCTTCCACACATAATGCATAGGAATAAACAACCTCTAGACAGCCTCATCCAGGCTAGTGGATTGGCTGGTGTGCATGGTTGGGGTTGTAGAGCCTTTGCCAAGGATGCTAATTCGCTAATTAGGAATGCAGTATCCCTAATCCATCATAATCTCCTCCTCCTCCGATCTGCCACTGGTTGGGAAAGTGGAAAAGCGCCTAACTCTGCCCAAGCAGAAAGAGGGTGCCCAGGTAGGCCTAGCCTCTACCGTACCATCCAGAAGAACTCCATCCCCTTTCCCTCCCTGCACCCTTAAGCTATCTCTCTCCCGCTCTCTCTCTCTCTGGCTCTCACGCCTGCAGGTTCCCCTCTCACACCTCTCTCCAATACTAAAATAACAGCAGGATGAATAAAATAAATCTGGTGACCTAACACGTCTGGGGACGGCGGTCTAACACCCCGGCAAACAAGAGTTCACCGCGGTGTCACTCTCCCGCCACGTAGAAGAGACGAGGCCATCACACTGGGGAAGAACAATGGGGAATATTGTGGATCACAAAGCTGAAGCAGTAGGCAAGGGAAGGTAAGAGCAGAACACAGTCCTGGGTTTTAACTGGGTTTGATATTTGAATGGACCTCACACGTTTTGTTCCCATCAGTACTGTTCCCATCCGAAGGAACCCTTTTGCCTCACTTACAGCTTCAGTGGTTTCCTTATCACGATTGTGTTTCAAGTGTTGACCGTTGAACAGTTGAAAGTAATTAAACCGAGTACAGTACATCAGTGGCATCCGATCGCTTGTGAAGCTCTGTTCTTCTGGGAGGTGAATTCTTCCTCGGTGGCCAACAGGACCGAGCATGCGATCCACGACAGGAATCTTACTTGTACGTTTAAGTGAGGAGAGCTGGCTTCTCGCTCACTTCCAACCCACTTTTAACGATTCCCAGACGGTGAACCGCGTTCCCGGAGTGTCCGAAAACCAGCCTCCATGTGGCGCGGTGAGGCCTACTCATGCAAAGACGTTTTTCCAATAATCTGCAGGGATAATCCCTAATGACAGCAGCTGGGAGACAGACGTGCGCGAGGTCCGAGCTGATTTACGTTTAATGGGCCACTCTAGAGTGCTATTGATTTAGAGCCCTATTTGACAGGGAGCATATATTAAACGGATAAGGACACTTTTACCTTCTCAAGAATTGCAAAAATGTACCAAAGTGCATTTAGCAGGTACGCAGCTTTCAATTGCAGAGTGATTTGAGTTATGGTTTAGTCAATGGGGAAGGTGCATTCTCTTGAGACCACCCCCCCCAATCATCACCACTGCCACTACCTATCCTCTTTTCATCCTTTTTTTGTGAAATCGTAAACACACTTCATCACTGCTTTCCACCTCTGAGCACCCTGGCAGTATGCACAGAATGCTTTTTCTTTTAATTATTCTGTGCTCTCAAAGTGAAGGATGGGATTTATAATGAACCCAGCATATTCCATTCCGCACGTTCTCCTGTAATTGCTTAGTGCGTCTGGGTCGGGAGAAAAACGAACACTTGATTTAAAAAAATAAAATAAATAAGAAGGAAAGTAGGAATTGGCCAATTACCCCTAGTTCTTTGTCGGAGGGTTATTTAATTTATTCAATAAGCCTTTGAGTTTCATTGTATAGCCGAATGCAGACAGACATCTAGGTTACTGAGGCAGTGATTTAAGTACCCGGATGTCATAGAACTATGAGAGGGGACGTGGTTTGGAAGTCCATTCTTTTGCGCAACAGTCCCTGGTGTATGTGTGCACACAAATAACCCTTAACGCTACATGTGCGTTTGAGCGCAGATAGCCGTGTGTGCTCTGAACCTATCTCCCCTGCATCATGCCAGGGGAGAGAGGGGATGGAGTGGATAGTGTCTGAGAGTGCACTGTCGAGAGACTGTTTCAGAGGAATCAATGCGGGTAATACCCCTTTTAATTCCATTCTTGTTAAGTCGAGTAATGTTATATCTATGAGGTTATTGTGTTGGTGTTTGTTAAAGCTTCCCTTTTCTCTATTCCTCTCCGGTTCCCTTTCCCTCTCCTGAGGAGCTGAGGGTCTCAGAGTCAACTCCATATGCATGACACGGCATTAAATCTGGGGCGAGAGAGCACCGTTGAGTGAAACACCTGAATAAGGGTGCAAAAAGTAAGCTTGTCCGGCACAAATGCTTCTGAGTTTCATGCAAGTGATGTTGATAGGGTTAATATTAATATAGGACAAATATTCAGTATTGTGAGGGCTGTGTTGTGTTGAGCTGCACTCTCCACAACATACATTAGTCAATTAGTATGTTGTTTTGCAGTGGTACGTTGTAATGGAAGCAGAGCTGGTGACTGCATGCAGGTCCTATGAATGAATGATGAGTTTTCATAGGAATGCTTGTGTCCACAGGCACAAATCGTACTACCTCACGATGCGCTCCAGTGAACCACGGGTGGTCGAAAAACTGTAATTACGTGCCGGAGAGCAGCCTTCACTTTGCAACCACGTCCACGAGAACCGTAGGGCACGAGTCTTCTTCAGAGTATTACTGGTCTCCGGTCCAGGGGGCTCACTCTCCCAAATGCTGCGCGCGGCTTCATGCCTTTGATTGAGTCATTAAGAGAAGTGAATTTACAGCACTTCAGCCCGACACTTCACACCTGCTGTGCTGGTGACAGCGAGGATCATAATCCTAGTCTGGTTTGCACGCTGATGGGCCGTCGGCTTCCTGATGCAGCCACATTAAAGTGCTCCGCCAGTGCGCTGGCACGGGCAGCTTTAACTAGGTCCTGGGGGTTAGTCATCATATTGTTAGTCATCACTGCCTGCTGCCGGGGTAAACTGCAACCCCAGTCAAAGCAGATTTGGCTTTTCCTCCCCGATCAGCCACTCCAGATGTGAGGCTGCCGCCGAGAACAAAATAAACCTCTCTCCCGTTCTGCCCAAACCCGCAGAACCAGGGACAGTCGGGATCGTAAAGGCGGGATAAAGGAAAAGTGCTAATAAGCACAGGCAGAGTTGTGGATGGGCTCTAGTGCCCCTTTAGCTGCTCTGCAAAGAGCAGTTTGGACTATCTGATTGGATAGTGGAGAAAAGGGAGAAAACAGACTATAATACATTAAATGATATTATATGTGTACAGCCTGTAACACGCTGATTAATGTTCATTTAGACACTTTAAAAGGCAGGTTGTTTATGATGATTAATGTCATTTTATTTATTTGCTTCGAAAATGCCTTTATCTAGAGCAACTTCCATAGCATACAATATTGCACTTTATCCATTTACTCAGCAGGATATTGACGGGAGGGCTTCAGGCTAAGTGCACAAGGGTACAACAGCAGTGTCCCTCTGGGGATTTGAGTCTGCATCATACAGATAGTGAATCCCAAATGTTATTGTGCAGAAAAGTATCGGAAAAGGAAAGTATTTTTAAGAATCGGAGCCATATTACCTGGAAAAGTTTGAAAAAAAGCGTTTGAAAAGTGTTTCTTTTTTTCTGTTAATTGAATCACGCACCTCTCCGTCGTCCAAGGAGGCCTAGGTGTTTCTGATGCCGGATCTCCAGCTAAGGATGGATCTCAAGGCTTACTGTTGTCATGACACCGCTCTTAGGCTTGCTTTCCCAATAGGGAACAATCTTGGCAATCTGTGCAGTAGTGTTCTTCAGTTACATGAAAACTAATTACTGTAAAGAAACCTTTTTTGGTGTCATTATGTCTTATTTATTGGCCTCAGTCAGAAATTATTCATCCAGGCTTTTCACAAAATTCAAGTTGCTCTTTGTGAAGCCGTTCCTGTCATCTTTCTCATTGTTAGAGGAATTTAAAAAATACGTGGCACTTGACTTTATGTCAGATCACTTTAACTGTAACTTCTATCTCCTGCGTCATAAAAAAAAATGTTATTATTTAGTTTCTAACTGGACACACTTGCACAGTTTATCAGTAAAGATGTCAACCATGCATACATCAGAATGTTTACTGAAGCAATTCAGTTTCAGAACCACGCACAGGGTCTCTACAGTAGCAACCAACAGCCCTTTATTTACATGTCCAAAAGCTGAACCATCTCAACGCACAACACACAGCTGTTATCATTGGTAACATCGCCACTGACGGACTGGGATTGAAGATCAGCCCGGGCATTTGTTAACACGCCGGCCCAAATTCGGGCTATGGATAATTATTCATTGCAATTATTTGCAGTTTCCCAACACAGGCCGGCCGCCGGCCCCCGGAATGGACTGGCCCACTCGGACATCACATACTGTCTGTATTTCCAAGTGGTGCTATCTGTAAAAGCATGTTATTTATAGACTGTGACGGACAGAGGGCAGTTAGAGCGCCGCCCTGGCGTTACTTATAGACTGTGACGGACAGAGGGCAGTTAGAGCGCCGCCCTGGCGTTATTTATAGACTGTGACGGACAGAGGGCAGTTAGAGCGCCGCCCTGGCGTTATTTATAGACTGTGACGGACAGAGGGCAGTTAGAGCGCCGCCCTGGCGTTATTTATAGACTGTGACGG
>JAOYSI010000020.1:2960204-2983526 GCA_025775065.1 Hiodon alosoides | reverse complement strand
CAGAGGGCAGTTAGAGCGCCGCCCTGGCGTTATTTATAGACTGTGACGGGCAGAGGGCAGTTAGAGCGCCGCCCTGGCGGGGGCGGGTAAAATCGGCAGGGCTTCTCTAGGCTCATCACCAACCAGCGTCTCCTACTGGCTTCCTGGGCACCTGCAGGCCGGCAGGCAGTCGAGATGGACGCGCCCCCCCTCCAATTAGGCGCAACCTCTCCTGTGAGCTGTTTAGTCTGCAGGGGGTAAAAGAGACAGAGAGCACAAAGGTGATTGGACCGGAGGAGACCTATCGTAGTACTTCCTCATCCTCCTTGGCTGTGGTGGCAAGAGTCTTAGCGACTAGCTGAGATGCTTTACTGTGGGGATTCCAAACTGGCGCAAAAAATGATTGGCGATTCCAAAAGAAGGGCAGTAATATAAAATAAAGATAAATACTAAATTACCGGGCTAGTTGGATCTCTTTTTTTCCATTATTTTGTGTTATTGTTGCAAGGAGTACAAAATATTAATGACTAAAATCACAGCCTTTACAGAAGTATTACAACTAGTTTTAAATAGTTATGAAAGCTATTCCATCAGCCCTGCGATACAGGAAGCTATTGACAGTATTTGCAAGCTTCAAATTGTTCCCAAACTTCCCGAGTTCATTTAAATAAATATCCCGACCACACTCTCAGTGGTCTTGAAAAGCCGGAATGAGAGCTTTTAATTAATTCTAGAAAATGGCCGAACAATTAGATACCAGATGATTATCCAACAGCCAATTTCATTTTCATCTCTTTACATTCTTTCAATGGTGCTTAAGTTTTCCACAGGGGTAATTTTAAAAAAGACAATTAAAAGAAATTCAGGAAAGACAACTTTGTCAGTTGTGGAAGGGGGGTGGGATTATCCTTGAAAACTGAGTTCTGTTTGGAGTATTTTGAGGATCAGAAGACTGTAAGTAAACTGGAAGGGAGTAATCAAAGGCTGTTGATTTGAAATATAGCAAGCGGTTATCGCCAGACTTAACTGTAATGAATCATTTACCAGGAGTCACTGTGCCCCTGAGTTGGAAGCCGCGCCTGGATGGAGACTGCGTCAGGGCTGGCGCGTTGTTCCGGACGCAACCATTAAGGTGTCCGTTAGAGAAAACCTTCTGCCCCCTCGCACCCTGACCTCGTATCTAGGTTGGATTCGTGTCCTGAATCCAAACCACTTTGAGAAGTGTGCATAAACCGCGCTTCCTTCCCTCATTTATTCATCTATGCTGCTCATTTTGCCCGTGTTCCATTTGTTTTTCTTTGAAAGGTTTTACCAGTTGTCATCCTGCCAGCTTTCTTTTCCAGTCTCATCACATCTGAAATGAAGTGGATCCCCGCCTATCTTCAGTTCCTGTCAGTTTCACACGGAAACGGTGATGAGCGGCAGCTTTATGTATGAGCTTCAATGATAATCGGCCGTTTGAAATATTATTCTAATTTCTTAAAGACATCTAGCTATCTGTATTTTGATGGAGCATTATTTTTTTCCACTTAAGGGGGAAGGATGTCATCCGTACAGATAAAGATATACATATTTAATATATACACTGAGAGGCCACATTATTAGGTACGCCCCCCATTTCATCAGTGTGCTGTAAGCGAAAGCATTACATAGTCAGACTATGCCATTTAAAGTGGGTAGGCAGGTACCTACTGAGTTGCTTCGTTTTTATTTCAGAAGTAGAATGCGTTGCTCAAAGGATCTAAGTGAATTTGAGCAGGGCATGTTCGTTGGCGCTAGACTCGGCGGTGTGAGTATCTCGGAAACAGCAAACAGGTTTTCGTGCGCAACAGGGTCACAGGGGGAATCGTGAATGGTCCACCACCCAAAAAACTTCCAGCCAGTGGCGGTCCTGTGGTCAGAAACAGCTCGTTGATGACAGAGGCTGATGGAGGCTGACGCATCTTGTGCAAGGCGACTAATAGGCAAGTGTTCCTCCAATCACAGCGGAGTACAACTGTAGTGACACAAGAGGTATATCAGAGCGCACTCGTCTGACCTCGTCAAGGAGTGCGGCTCCTTTCAGCGGAAAACAAGCGGGCTACAGAACACAGACGCTGGACAATGGAAGAGTGGAAAAATGTTGCCTGGTCTGATAAATCCCGGTTCCTGCTGTTTCCTGCTGATGGTAGAACCAGGGTGTGGCGAAAACGAGTCCTGGTCTCATCCTGCCTAAGGTGGTCTGTTTTCGTGGCACGCATCGGGGTCCCGCATATAGAGCTACACGCAAATGCAGAAGGTCTGAACATCGTTGCTGATCAGGTGCATTCCTTCATGGCAGCAGTGTGTCCATCCATGAATGGGTTCTTCCAGAAGGGTGATGCTTTATGGCACAAGGCTAGGGTTGTCCGGGAATGGTTGGTGACTGACACACACACACACACACACACACTCACTCACTCACACACACTCACACTCACGCACACATAAATATACTACCAAAAGCAGCATAAATCAAAGGCAATGGGAAATATCACTTTTTCCATCTTATGTGAAGTGGGCCTGTGATTAAAACAGAGCATCTGTTTCTTCTAAGCCGTACTGCTAGGGCTGATTGCATGTTGTCACACAGGAAAATAAATAGATTACATTAGAATAGGACTGAAATAAAACAATGAGACGAATAAATGTAATATTACACATTCTGGGCACCTCTGACTGTTTCCAAAGATACTGATTAAGGCTGTCGCCAGTTCAGCTTATTCCGTTATCAGCCTGAATGAAATAGAAACCTTCTGCTTATTTGTTTCTGAATTTATGCAAATAAATAAATAATTAGACACCATCGGGTTAAAAACTAAAAAAGGAAGGGAAAAACGTCTTTGATCTTGCGAGAGCTTTGTTCTGTTTCATCTCATCTCCTCCGTTGCCAAATTACACCTTTCACTTTTTTTTCTTTACAGATGAGATGCGATCAGTCAGGATCAGATCAAAGTGGTGACTCCACGTGTTCTGAGATCCCCAGATGCAAAAAAATAGTCTGCAGTTATTCCCGCCAATATCGTAAATGTCCCAGATGTCCCGATTATCGCGATTCCAATATTGCTGCGTTAGATCATGGCCCACAGAGCTTCTGAACTCAGAGTTACTGGTCTGCTGTAACGGACCCACAGCTGCGTGATACCTGACTTCCACCTGACTTCCACCTGACTTCCACCTGACTTCTACCTGACTTCTACCTGACTTACACCTGACTTCTACCTGACTTACACCTGACTTACACCTGACTTACACCTGACTTGCTTTGGCTTTGTAGCTGTGATTTTGTCAGAAAGAACTGTCACACCCAGGTCACTGAGTCCATCCCTCACTCACATTGTCAAGACAATGACTCCCGTGCAGGCTGACCGGGTGACTCACGCCACACCCAACGCTGCGAGTACACAGTACAACACGTAGCGCTGGTATCAGCGCGAGACAGTGGGAGGAAAAGCCAGCTCTGTGTTGCTTGCACTTGCAATTTGTCTCATTTCACAGATGATTTCCGTTTACTCTGGAAGACGAGGGCCAGCTAAATGCGACTGGACCTGCTGGGCTAATGTTCTGGATGTTGTTAAATGTTGAATCCTGGCAGAATGCACTGTTCGATTTTTTCCTGCTTCTGTAGTGTGGAATTTGAATTTTATCAGTGAAGAAATAAAGTTTGTAGCATGAATTTCAGTCTCCGTGAAGTAAAAAGACCACATCCTTAACTATGTAATTTGTGTTTTCAATCATGCCTGGAAGCACTAAGTTCCATTCTGAATAAATATTTCACGAGCATTATTTGTGTTTTGACTTGGGTAATCTTTTATCTCTTCTATTGTTAATGCAGTTTATTGTGCTCTCCCGCTGTATTTAAAGTGTATCAAATAATGGACATTGGATGTAATATCCCACGACCTTGCATTATTGATGGCCTCTCTGAGCCAGACGGGTCTACTGAGAGGTTAAATGCAATATTTTTGTTGCTATGGAATTTTTACAATCAGGACTGTCCATATTGATTCCTGTCATTTAAGAAGAAGGAAAAAAAAGTCTTTTAAATCTGAATTTTTTTGAAGCGTCAGTCAGACTGAGCGCTTGGGAAGGGGAAGTGGGGGGGAACACAGAGGGGGGTTACACCTTCCATAGGAAATTAAGTGAAGTCGGACAATTTGCTGCTTGGGTGCAGCCGAGCGATGGGCTTCCTCTGCAAATTTACAAGTAGAGTACCCTGTAATGCCGTGCGATTATAAATCGCTGTTCAAAGGCCAGCGAAGGGGCTGGATTGATCACTGGTGCGGATTTGAGCCGCACCTCCCAGTACTGTGTTAAGAGGAAGAATCACCATTGAAAAATAGCGCGGTACCAGCTCCAAGGACAATGCCCCACAATACCACAAAAAGATTTGCCTCCCTGGCTTGCTTCTAATGAATTGTCTAAGATGTCCAGTCTTCCCTTCCGGCGGTGCCCCTGGAACCAGCCCTGACTCAATGTTCAGAATTAGTCAAAGTCAGCTTTCCCCGCCACCAACATTTTTCTCCTTTGTTTTAGGCAAACAGGAGAAATTGATGGGGTTACGTGCTCAAGACTCTCTCATACTGCACATTATTGTGAAGGGGTGGTTTTTCAATTTTTTTAAATATCCCTTACATTGGGACACATTTATGGATTACAGCAGTACAGTGGCTGGCAAATAGTGCCCAGGGAGTTATTTTCAAGCTTATAGTTATTGTCAGTAAACATTAAAACCTCTACATGTTCACGCACACACTCACACATACTAATGCATTCTGACTAAACAAAGCTCTCATAGACATGTACAGGTACACAAAAACACGTTCAAAATGGAAGTTTAGACTTCACTCTCTCTGTCTCTCTCGCTTAAACATATGCCATTGTACACGTGTGCACTCGCACAGACCCTTGCACCCCTCGTCCCCCTGAGTAGTTTATCTGAGGCCTGCCATCTAATCATGGGCTTTGGTGGAGAGGGGGTACTGTGGTTCTGGATGACAGCTTTTAATTACCGACACATCGGCTTGTGACAAGAATGTCCAGGTTCAGCTCACTCGCGTCCAATGGAAAGTCAGATAACCAGACGATTAAGGGGAAAGAAGACAATTACGTGCCTGAAAACAATGCCAGAGCAGGTGCTTATCCTGCCCCCAGGACCCTGCAACACACTGCATGTACACGGCAGTCAGGCCTCTAGACTTTCTGGGGCGTGGAATCACATGCCTCAGAAAGCCCTCCAAAGCCAACATTAAACAGGTGAGTTAATTACCTGCCCGCACAGGAAATTTCAACGACATTCTCGGCAGGTTCATATTTTTAAAGTACCCCGTAGAAATCTGCATGTGTCTCCACGTCCCCCACCTTAATCCACCCACCAGCGTGAGACGTTGCAACGAGGTCGCAGAAACGTTACAATAACGTGACAGCTGGGAAATGCTGCCCCGGCGTCACCGTCCGCTGTGCCTGTGACACCAGCCTTACATAATGGAGTCACGTGTCACCTCTGCAGGATTTGGGGAGCACAGAGTCGTTGACAACACGCCGATTAATTACAACCAGCTTGACACCAAAGGTAATTAAGCTCTAAAGTTTAAGGCACAACGCGGCAGCCGACGGCAGGAATTTCATTATCACCTGCAGGATGGCACGATGCCCTGGGAGATGCCCAGGTGAAGGTCAATACGTATGTTCCCAACGGCCTGTTTAGAAGGCAGACGTTCTAAACGTTCACATGCATCTCTGCTCCAGTCCTATCACTAAGTGTTGTGGGAGGGGCCTGTATTCATTCCCCATGCTCCGGTTCCAACTCAGTGTGGTTTCAACGATGAAATGTTTGAAGATAACGGATTACCCATGAGTCACTCAAGTTCATGGAGGACCTAGTTTATCATAGGCAAGATCTAAAGGTCCTCATCAGTGTTTCGTCATCCTTTGCTCCTTTGGTTATTCAATAAGCTCTATCAGTTCTATCACGGCATTATGAAAGCATGCCATAGAGCATTTTAATGGTGAAGAGACATTGAATCAGATGTGTAGTGTTGAAATCTAAAGACATAATGAGCTGTCATGCATGACTTGAGATTATTAAATGGTTGATTTTCTATAGAAATAAACTAATTGTATTATGACAACTAGCTGACGCACCTTTAAATAGGATACAATTACGTTTTTATGGCATCATAAGTTTCTTAGAACAATAGCCTAAAGAGATCATTACCTGCTAATGAATGGCTAATGGATGTAGTTCTCTGTGGAAATTCTCAGTGGCGATGGCCCAGGGTTACGCATTGTTACCTGAAGTAACCTCATGTCTGCATAATGCAAGCAAACAGCTCAACCAATGAAATGCCCAGAAAAAAGCTGTCTGGCTGGAATATGACTTCCCCTCTTCACTTCCATTTCTCCCCTGCTTCCGCACAACTTCTCGGATCATGCTGAAGTGACGTCGGCTCGCCGCTATAATTTCACGGCGAACGGTTTAGCACTAACGCTAACCTAGCGTACGGTGGGTAAGCCCTATGTTTATAGACACCTTTTTTTTTTATCTTTCTTCCACTGTTTATTGCGCCAATCACTCTTTTGGAGCGTACCGCGATTAAAAGCAAACACAGAAAGTGATACTGCTCATGTTTGCGTCCCACCCCGTGTATGGGCAAGCTGGGAGAGATAGGAAACCCACGGCCGTTGTGCAACACAGTTCGGTGAACAGATTAATGGGAAGATAGATGTATTTGCTTATTCATCTGTTTGATTGTATGTGTGTAACTACAAATGCTGGGGGGGGAAAAAGGTGTCTAGCTTGTAGATGAAGATATTCTGCAAGGCCGCAGAGCAGTCATGCTGGCGCTGTTGGTCTCTCGCTGTAATTTCGTGCCTCGTCCCGGGTGTGAAACCCCAGCACCAACCTCTCTGGATGAAGTATCCCGAGGTGGTGAGCAATTGGCCAGACTTTAAAAATGTGCGACCCGGGAGCGTGGTCCTTAAGGAAAACAGTAACAGCAGGGATACACGCTCTTCTTAAATTATTACTTAGTTGTTTGAATTGTCGGAATAGGAGGCTTCTCATAATCCTACAATTTCATCATGGACTTTGCACCCTGTAATGTCTATCCATCCTTAATGTCTTGGGACTAATGCCAGGATTTCAGGGACCCTTTCTGCAAATCCGCGTCCTCATGTATTTTTAATGATGATCGCTGATTGTCAGCATTAGAGGGAGGACTATGCAGACGGCCCGCTTGCGCATCCCCTCTGCCTTAGGTTCCAAATTAAAAGCCCAAAGAAATCAATACTGGGCCGTCTGGATGGGGTGAGGATATGTAGCCCCACCCCACACCCCGCTAATTGAAAGCTTTCGCCTCCGAGCGTACACTAAGAGCTGAATATAAATATGCGTCATAAATAAATAAATATCCAACGGAGGGCCTTGTTCGGCCGACACATCGCAAAAGTGGTTTAAAAGTTTTTAATACTCTGCTGCCGGCGTATCTGACTGCACGGTTGTTTAAGTGAAAGAAAACCTATTATGCATAGCTGCACTGTCAAGAAATGTTTCATGGGCAACGGGCATGCAAGCCGCTAATTTAAAGCTGAGATTCCTTTCTCCGTGATGCAACAAAAAGAGCCTTGCTAACAGCTGGCAAGTGGGCAATTACTACTGACAGAACGCACTTTGAATCTGCATTAGTCAAATTCATTTGACAGTCGCTCGATAAAATTCTATAACATGCCCGGATGATATTGCACGTGTTATTCAGAGGCTAAGAGTGCATGAAAGTGTATTATTTCATTCTTTTTGATGGAGAATTTTTGTGTCACCTCAAATGGATTTTCTCAAGGAGGCCCTGCACTGTGACTCAAAGCACTGATTTCAGTTACTGCGCGCTGTGGAATGTGTCATCTTTAGGAAGAAAGCAACTTCAACAGAGACTTCACTGTCAGTGACCACTATCCGTTTGATTTGCATTTGTTGCGTTTTGTGTTCAAAAGTGATTCCAATGAGTAGCAAATTCTTGTTAAGACATCCCTCTCTGTTGGTTTGCATTAGTTTTGAATATGCTGGCTACTGTTTAATTGCTGGTTCATAGATGCAACCATATACTTTAAAGTACCTTAACACATCTATTTGACATCCAGAGTAAAATATTCAATGGCTGGACGCAGGCTGCTAGCAGGGCTTCGTGAAAAGACCTCATTAAAACTCTGTGGCAAAACAACTCACCTCTCCAGCTCTCGCAAGCCGGGGCTAATTTGTGCGCTGTCAAAGTCCAGGGCTGTTGTCTAACAGCACATTTCAATCATCACCTTGGCTCGGGAGTGATTACGTCTGCGTCGTATTCCGCTGAAGATAAAGCGCGACTGAAAAATACATGAAGCTTTTTTACTTAAACTGTTGGACATTTCTCCGCATTGAATTATGTATTCAATGAGCCCAGGGTATTATCCAAGGCGACTTACGCAACTTACACGTTTACACTTCCCCAGTTTTTGCAGCCGGGTGTGCACGCTTCGCTGAAAGGTAAAACGGAAGTGCTCCTACTGGGATTTGAGCCCGTCTTTCACCTTAACTACTTCATCACCTGTTACCATAGCAATGCCGCAACAGATAGGAGGCTCTGGCACAACAGCTTAGCCACTTGTGCTAATATCCTGTGTTTGTACCATAAATATGTAGCTATTCAATTGTACTGTAACACCTATTTTAATCTATGAATCATGCCCAAAGGCAACAGCTGATTGATATCAGGGATGCCTGGTTACTGACTATCACTAATGCGTTGTCGGAAGCTGCCGTTGTCTCCCATCTATGTCGTCGAGAAACATGTGGATCTGGAAAAAGATTGTTTGAGTCAGATTACAAATCTGCCCTCACTGTGTGAATCACAGAGAAAGGAACATAAGGCATCACAACTACCTTTGACAGATTCAGTGATTCAGAAATGCGTTCTTAAAATCAGGCTCTCCACAAAAAGGACCGCTTAGACACGGTGTACAACATTTGGCGGAGAGTGCAGAATATTATCATTTTAATCTACGGTGCCTGTGGCATATGTTTCTGCACGTCCGATCTTAGCCTCTGATGTTGTTCGGATATTTTATGTGGGCTGTCACAAAGCACATTCCCCGGTTACTCATCTTCTCAGAGCATTGGTTTCCCTCAAACTGAAATAAGAACTTGGATAATCACGCTGTGGAAAATTAAATGCAATCCCATGCGACATTAATCCAGAATCGGTAGGGGTTGCCAAGAACTGGTAACTTGAAATGACAGTGTATCACACCACAGTCTAACCAACAGACAATTACAGTACTCTGTTAGATTGCTACATTAGGCTATTGGATTCTTTTGTTATTTACATAGTTATTTTACAGAAGGTGTCTTTGCATTTTAGGTAATGTCTGGACAGCCCGATAAACAGCTCGTGAATACACAGACGAGTGACACATTAAAGGAAAAAAAGCTCTTGGTAAGGTGCTGGGCCACCACAAGCTGCCAGAACATTTTTTAATGTGCCTTGGCACGAGTCTGCGAGTCTCTGGAACTCTACTGCAGAGATAGAACACAAAGACATTTCTGTGTTCTGATGGTGCTGGTGGAGAGCGCTGTCCAAAATCTCCCATAGGTGTTCAATTGGGTTGAGATCTGGTGACTGCGAAGGTCATAGCAAATGAGTCATATCAATTTCCTTTTGTTGGCAAATGCAGCATATGGATAGAGCCTAGAATGTAACATGGTGTGCAGGAACTCTAGTACCTTTCCAGTATAAAGTCAGCCATGTTGATAGCGTTGTATTCAACATTACCGAACACATAATATGTGGGTATTACCACACCAATATGGATGACCACTCCCAACGTCTCTTGACTTTTTACATTTTAAAAGACGGGTAAATATGTCCATGTTTACTGCAGTTTCATCTTAACTCATTTAGACGTGATCCTAGATCTCACAACGTTTCACATTTTTCTCCAGGCATTTTATTGTACTGAAATAATTGCTGTACATTCTGTGGGCATTTTGGATGTCGCCTTTTAGTGGCTTTGAAAGGTTTTATGAGCACTGTAAAATTTGTTGGAAGCAATAAGCTTCAAGCATTGCCTGGTCCTTGGCCTCCTGATGATAATGAGAAAAAGAAAGATGGTAAAGATAAACCATGACATGTCTTTTCCCATTCAAAAAGTATGTTCAAATCAAAATTAATAAAACATTTATCAGAGGCTACCACTTATATCCTAATAATAAAAAATTGTTAGAGGATAGTTGTTGTTTTTTTAAGTCCTTTAATGGTCCAGAAAGGTCCCTCCTTACTTATCTGCCTACAAAACCTTTTTCTTTTTTTGGATTTTTTCGCCCTGAGTTTGGATTTGGAAATTGTTCCAACGCATCTCTGATTGTCACTGCAATCCTGTTGGCAAACACGGGGAGGTTGAGGAAGCATGTCTAGTCTTCTCCCAATCACAATCAGATAATCACTTGAGCTGAATTCGAACCAACGCACTCCAGCTCATGGGGCTCAGTCTGCACCCAGGCGAGCGCCTTTACCGACTTACTAGTGAGAGATATCAAAACTTTTATTCTCATTATTCCGTTTCATGATCACGGGCCTATTTTTGTTACTCTATCACGAGCGTGAAAGCAGACAGGGTTGGGGAAATGAAAAAAGATCCAGAGAAAATGTGCACACTCCAGTGTATATAAGGCAGGCATACTTCCCACTTACTCCAAGGCCACACACTTTGTGATCTGTGTGTCCCTGCCCACCTGTCCAGGGCTCGTTATCATCAGCCGTGCGCTAATAGATCTCCAGGTGCACTCAGCTTCCTAACCGTCTGCAGTCCGTCTCCATAGATCTCTGTCCGCAGGGTCTGCCTCGCAGCAAAGCTGCTGACAGAAGCCATGATTACACTGTGAGCACCGTAGTTTTTCACCTCAACACGGACAGGATGCTCCGTCTTCCGCACTGTAAACTCTGAGCTGCACTGGGACTGGATGGAATCGAGGGTTTGTCTGGTGTTCAAAACCACTTTAATATATGCTCTTATATATATCTGCATAAATTAGAATATTTATGGTAAGTGTCACAATAGATCCATCACACCCACATCTCTCTCGTCTCCTTCTACACAGGTGTGGGACACATAATGGTGGGATGGGTCACTTCTCGCCATGTGGCAGTCTCGTTTCCTTTCATCCTTTCATTGCCCTGTGGAGGATAAGCTTGCTGTTTACGAGTCCCACATTGGGAAGCTAGGGAGTGGTTACTGGTTATAGTGGAGTATTGTCCTGAAGGTGAGCTTGTGAAAGGCAGAGATGTAATCAATTTGAAAAAGTTGAAAGTTGAAAAAGTTATCTTTTTAGACCAATACGTTTTTAGTGGTCTTTATTTGCCAAATAACAGAACCTTTTTGGTGGTGTTTTTGTAATGTTTTGTATGCTACAGGGCTGGAAAATTCCATAAATGAAGGGAGAAAATTCTTACGTTACCATAGCTCCTGTCTGGTTCTCAGGACACGTGTTGCAGCCCACAGCTCGGCGTTTAGATAATGCTACAAATGTGCTGTGATACAAAATGGACTAAATAGGAAAAGCCATAAAAATAAATGTTTTTTTCAATTTTGCACTACTAAATACATCATCACATTATCTCTGAACCGGCAGCCTGCAAGATTACTCATAAAAATACTAATCAAGAAAGCTGTTGAAAGACGTATTTTTATTTTTTTTTAGTTTTATCTCTGAAGTCTATTAGAGTTTAAGAAATACTCTGTCACTACCCCCTCACCTTTCTCTGTGTTATTATCATCTTTACTGGCTGTACACGCATGGCTGTTTGGTGATATGACTTTGCAGAAGCCCTCTAAAAGGATACACCCCCTCAAAATCTCACAATGCTTCCATGAAATATACCCCCAACTGCGTGCAACTGCGTCAACCGTTATGTTTTCTGGGTCTAAGTGGCTTGCCAATCAGGCGACTAAAGATAGGAGCGCAAACAGAGGAAATATAAATCACTGCGCATAGTAAGATTGTGTCCGCAACAAAAGATGATTTTTTTTAAGTGAAATGATTTACTCTGCGTAACGAAACTGAAAGCGCCACCATCTGTTAGAGAAATCACATGTGTGTTTCGTAGCTTTTGTTTACCTTTTAAATCCCAAACGATCTTTGTTTTAGTTTTCTTGTGTTGTGTTAAAGCCAAACCTTGAAGGCCTCACACATGTGTGTTGTTTTTAAGTGATATTACAGCATGTCCGCTGGACCCAGGAGTGGGTCGCTTATTGATTGGTTTATCTTTCGTTTGGCCTAGGAAAAAAATCAAGGAGGAATCAGGAGGAATTCAGCATCACGTATCACACTTTCTGTTTCTGATCTCGGTCGAGTTGAAAGTGCCAATTTTGTTCATATGTTAAACACACAGATGTGGCCAATGTTGGAATTTTCTTGCCTCTGACCCACCTCTGTATGGTTCCGTACTATATTCTCTCATTTAAGTTTTTGTACAATTCAAAGTTTTTATGTTCATTCTTCAGGCTTTCATATCCAAAGCCAAAGTCTTATCATCTTACGATCTGTTATTTAGGTATTTCCCCTGCTACATATTCATTTAGGGTGCAGACAGGTTGGACAGGTCGCCGCTGGGTGGTCCAAGGCCAGCAGCCTAGATCCAAAGGGCCAGGAGGGTTCAGGAAGAGTGTTTTCAGTGCACTGCGAAGTAGGAAAATCGGCACTGGGACGACTGACAGGGCCCACCCATCACAGCTGCGCGCCGCCTTGATTAATGAGTCCGCATGAAAGATAATTAGTGGTGGGGGCCCCTTTAATTGAAAGTGTACCACCCAAGTCACAAAGGGAGTGTATCAGCAGCGTGTCTCTGGGAAAGAACAGCCAACCAGAGTCAGTGGGGGGCAGAGAGGAACAGCCAACCAGAGTCAGTGGGGGGCAGACAGGAACAGCCAACCAGAGTCAGTGGGGGGCAGAGAGGAACAGCCAACCAGAGTCAGTGGGGGGCAGAGAGGAACAGCCAACCAGAGTCAGTGGGGGGCAGAGAGGAGTGCCGAGTCTGCTTCTTGGTCCTCAAAATTAAAAACAAAAAAACCTTTAAAAAAAAAGTAGTTTGGTTGGTAGTGCTTCAAGACAAGCCCGTATGTAAAGGCTGCTTTTTAAATTCAACGGTGAATATAAAGATCTCAAAATACTTCTCAGTCTCCGTAATGGAAAAAAAGGTTTTATTAATTTTTGCACAGAAAATACAGACTGAAAAATTAAGTTGGAGCTTTATAAAAGCAGATAGACACAATTAACAGTGCTGTCACAAAGTTCAACTTTCCCCCTTGCTCTAGATAGCATTAATAAACCATACACTACGCTGACATAAAACAAGATTTATATAAAAAACGCTGTAAAAACTGTGTAGGTAAGGAATGAGCTCTTTTTAAAAAAGGGTAGCAATCTGTGTGTGTTCTTTTTTTTCCATATAAAGCACTGAAACATGGAATTGAAGGCCGATCTCTATCGATAGTGAGACTTGTTAATGAAAAGTAGTGCAGGGGCGAGGAGTAACAAACACATAAGGTGGACAACACTTTAGAAGGAAAATCAATAGCTGTTTCTAGACTTGGTGGTCAAACTCTGGTCAGGCTATTTTCAGCGGATCAGGGAATCTTCAGAGGAGATAGTCGCTGTTAATTTTCGATCACTAAGCCAAGGCGATGAACTCCCCGCTCGTATGGGTTAAACCTAAACCTGAATGAGAAGTTGAAATGCACTTAAAAAGAGTACAGATGTCGTGTCCAGTTTAATATTTTTTGCATTAGGGTTAGTTTTTCCCCACAGGAGAGAAGAAGAGCCTAATGCTTTTATAACATCTTCTATTGTCTAAAATATGCTCCCAAATAATAATGTTGGTTTGTTCTCTTGACTTCTGAAAAACCACAAATTTACCCTTTGGCAGGAAAGTGTAAAAATGTTGTAATGTAGCCGCCTTCACTTCTCCATAGAGGAAACCAAGGATCTTTTTAAAAATTCGGCCCAAGTGTGATATGAGGCAGGTTTCTGAAGTCTGTGGTCACTGCGGTCGACCATCTCCAGGGGGTGTCAGCTTTTGTGTCCATGAGGGGGCAGACCTGAGTGCCTAAGAGCCACACACCCATGAGAGACGTTTAGCTCATAATGTTTTTCCACAATCACTATCAACAAAAAGTCACGAAGAGGCCACAGGGTGGGCCTGCAAAAAAAGGGTTCAAATTTGTGATCAGTTGATAGGCTGGTGCGCAGGCCAACACCCGGTTTCCTCACACGGCACCCGTTTAACTAGCTGTGAGGAACACATTCGCTGCCCTCTATTTTCATTAGGATTTTATTTCACGGGGAATTTGCTTGCCGCATGAGATAATTGGTATTTAGGCCCCTTTCTAATGCGGAATTGCATTAGGAGTTAAAAAGGCAATCTTTTATGCTGCAGACAGATGCATAAATTACCCTTTAAGCTGGGCATTATTTGATTGTAATTCCCTATTATTTACCCCAAACATGGTGTGAAACACTCCACTGCGCCTGGAGTCAAAGATTGTGACTAATTAGGTTAGCTGGGTACGGAGCCGAACTTTTCCTAAAGACGGCCCCCTGCACGCCGCTGTGACAACATCATCGTAAAGGCTGTGATCGGTCTATTATATTCGCCTTCTCACTCCTATGTCCCTCTTGACTCGGGCTGGGGGAACACCGGTAGCACGTTTCCAATGACGCAAGGGATACAACCGTGTTACCTGCGATTTTCTGTTTCCTTGTTCGTTCCTAACACAGATTCGCTCATAGGTCAAACAGTTTTTTTCAAAGCCACACTCTTTTAAATATGTTCTATTTCATCATTGGAATACATGCATCTTCAGTGTTTTGTTCCCTTAGAAACGTTTCCATCTGACTTTGCTTTGATCTTTGTTTTATAAGACTCCTTTGTCAATATCTTTCCAAGGGCCAGATTTCATTAAAACACCCCTTGGTAATGTTTTTTTTCTTTATTTCTCTTTGTTTCACATATAACCAAGTAACCACAATACGCGCAGGTTTAATTTCATGAAGGGGGTTTGTTAAAACTCAAAATTGGGGAAAAATGTAATAAGGGCTAAGCGATTAAATTCGTCTCCCCCTTCTGCTGTTATAACTTTCTGGAGTCCAGTTACGGCAAATTAGTAAACCACCGGGCACTCAGAATTCCAGGCACACAGTATTGAATGACAAAATTGCAATAAGAAATTCTGCTACGCAGGCCAAACTGGGGGCCATAATGATATTCATTTTCAAATAGGAGAACAGTCTAATGGGTAATTAAGACCATCGAGCCTGCCAAGCTGTACATGAAGAACAGAATCCTGGTTCCAGCCATTACATGCCCCACCCCTGCCCCCCACACACACGTCGCTCTCGCTCGGCCCAGGCTCTGTCATACGTGTGCACGCCGGGGTAGGTAAGGACGGAAAAGCACTCAGAAAACGCAGTATAATTGAACTTTCCACATTATTCCTGGCTAATACGCGCTGCCACTTGGTCTCATTAGTGAAATAATGCGCTCTGCGGTTCTGGAATGAACTCTTTGCCCGAGTAATTAAAGCCCCCGAAGTTTCCAGTCCTTTGTTTAAAGATTTTGTCCTTGTGCTCTCCATGCCCCATCAGCTGCCTAGTTAGCGGGGCCTTTGTGTGATTAAAAAAAAAACATTTCCAGAGATTCCATTGGATGTTTGCCCCTGTTAATGAGTGTTTGTCGGACAGCTGGGAGCAGGCACGGGCTCCCTCCCTGGAGAAGGGAAATCGGTCAGAGCCGTGGCTGTTCACCCCTTCGGGAACGGGAATGTCTTGAAATACGTATGAGGATGAATATTCAAGTTTGCCACGGCATATATGTTGACTTGTTAACATGCACGTCTCTCTGTTCAAACAGCCCCTCAGTAACACCCCACCCCCTCCCTGCTCCATTTAACGCGGGGCACCCCACACTCCGCCGTGTTCTTCGCTTCGTTTTTCTCCGGAAAGTTATGGCCGTCCTCTCCACAGAAAACCGTGCCCAGAAAGCTTGATTTCCTCCCACCTGGCATTGAAGTAAACAGAGGGGTGGTTAAAGAGCTGGAGAAGTATTTCATGACGAGTGAGGGGTGATCATTGGAGAAGTTGGGTTGTGAAATAAAGTTTGGGCCCAGTTAAGTGATGATCCTAATTCATTTCATCACCAGTTCCCATAACAACGGCTGCATTGCCCTCCTAAATAACATTTTTTCACATTGACTTTATACTGTTACCTTAGTGATGAAAAAACATCAAATCCAGGTGGCCATAACATCATTAGAAATAACCCGGGGCTAGTTATAAGCATTGGTTCTCTATTTAAATCTCTTTAAATCTCTGTTTTGGAAGTACTGTGAACTGTTAACTTTCCAGGAGAAAGTGGAGTGGCTCCTATAGCTTTTGGGAGTGAGATCTTCTTGGTAACAGGCCGGAGACGGAGTGTAAATAAGGAGGTGAGGTCAGAAGTGACCAGAAGCGTCTCCAGGAAAGAGTAACTGCTATTTTACGAGCTGGACAGACTTATGGAAATGTCAGTTGTAACCGGACACACGTAATGAGCTGTTATTTAAAGAACGGTCTCTCATGTGAAAACGTTTGCTAATCATATATTTTTTTCTTTAATTCACACATTCTGCCTTGAAACTAAAAATCTGTCGCAATTAAACTGAACCAAAGAAACTTAAAAGAATTTTTCTCCTGTCCCTGGGATAATTTTCAAAGAAATGTGCTGTTACGATAAGCCACCTACGGTGAAGTGTAAGAAGATTGGGCTGATTGACTGTGGGGTCTAATGAAGGGTTTGTGTGTTTTACTTTGTTTTATACTGATCTATTGAACCCCACTCGGCTGTTTCTTGTTACTGTTCATCTGATGGGAGTCTCTCATGTGATCCCAGTCGTGTCAGCCATGTAAGCTCAGTTCATATCAGTGCTGATGGCTGAAGTAACTGAATCGTTCATTTGGCGTCCTTCTCTGTTCCGGTACCTGGGCAGGAATTGATTTCTTTCTGCTTATTTGGTCATCCGTTTGTTTGTCTTTGATCCAGCTCTGGTTTTGACTTTCTAGCCCCAGCAGTCAGCTTGGATTCTGAAGATTGTATGTGTCACACTGCTGTGATTTGTTTCAGTGAGTGTGAAAAACCTACTGCTGACCACCTACCCCCGGCCCAAACAAGCGCATTCGTTGTTACAGTACTTTGTATTTTTGCATGTTGCTGAGCAGATGCTTTCATCCAGAGACTGCCGCACGACTTCTTCGTTCATCCACAAATACATTTGCACGTATCAGTCCCTTGTACAACAGCAGGGGTGCGATTTGAAACAGCAACATTTCAGTTACATTTCAGTTCCATTTCAGCACTGTTGTGCCACCCCAACGACCTGTGCTAGGCTCAGACAGAACCAAGATACCTTTTTCTGCTGGAGGATGGACAGGTGGACAAGACCTTTTTTGTTACAGTAAACAGTTTTACAGTTACAGAACACAAATTGTAGCATATTCCAACAATGTTTACAAGTTCTGCTGTGGATTTTATTTTCCATCTCGTCCTATCCATCTTCACCCTTGTTGAAGTAGCAGTTAGGAAAATAGTCCAGTTCAAAAGTGGCTGTTGATTTGAACTGCAGATCGGACACTGCAGTTGAAGAAGCTGAATTAATTGTGAATTATAATATTATAAATTAGCGGAAAGGAATGGAGAAATATTTTTTTAAATTGTGAAGCAAAGCGTGTCCAGAGCTGGGTCATAAGACACGTAAAGGTGAAATGTCCTTTTAATCAAGCTGAAAAGGAGTTCCTTGTGAAGTCAAGTCGATGAGATATTGCGAACTGTTGACAACGTGCCATTGTGAAGGCGTTCACCCTGGCCAACGAAGCCACAACTGCCGCTCAAGGTGAAGGTCCAGTGTTGAGGCCGCAGTCCTCTCTTCTCTCTCTCGACAGCTTTGAGAGGATGTCCTATCCCGTCCTGAGAGGTGATACTGCCTGGCCTGGTTTGCCACCTGATTTCCGTAACACAGCAGACCAGGGCCCTCCTCCTGCTTCTTCGGGCAGACTTTCTGAGGCTCTTAATAGGGTGACAAATGCTCGTTATCACGTCGGACTGCATCAAAATCACTAACCCCTGCAGACAGGAGCCACCCACTGAGTTACATTGCCATTATGTGTTTCATAAACGTTCCACTCAGAGATTTTTATGCTTATGGACAAAAAAGTGTGTGTATGGGGGGGGGGGGTGGTGAAGTATAAATGTTCCTTTCATTTAAATTCCTTTCCTCTATGCAGAGTTAAACCTGGATGGCTGCTGATGATAGAGTAGCACAAAAAACCGTTGCTCCACCTGAGATAAAAGCCTATTTTCCCCTTAGGTTCCTTTCGGGCCGATCTCCTTTCACGCTGTGCATATTTCCCTCTTTAGAGTGAACTGACAGGCCTGAGAGAGAGAGCGAGAGCCTGCAAGTGCTGGTGTGCGTTACATATCATTGCCTAGAACCGCCGCACCACTTCAAATTACCAATTTTATTTTTCTCTGGAGATAAATGCATTTCTTATGTAAGATATAGATTCATCACATTACAGTACATTTCTCTGATCCATCTCTGTAATTTTGATACATTTATCTCATGTCTAAATATGACATAAAGATATGCACAACGTTGCATCTCTTCAGACTTCCAATAATTTCTTTCCACTAAAGGTTTATCCACCCACCTATTTAGCCATCGGTGCTTCCTTTTTATCATTATTAGTATCTCTTTCAGGGGTCTGGGGAGTCTTTGGACTTCTGCAGATGGGGCAGCTGTCAGAAGTGGTGGTTAGGGCACAGAACCAAGAGGTTTTTGGGTCAAATCCCAGAGTCTTAAACAACAGACTTACCCTGAAATGCCTCAGTAAATACCCAACGATACAAATGTGTTAAAACTGATGAATAATATTGTAATAAAAAATGTGCAGGTTTTTGAGCCGCTTCCCAGTTAGCATCATTCACAATCCACATATTGACTCAAATGAAACAATTAAGGGCGCTGTAGCAAACCGAAAGGATCCATGCCCTGCCGCCCCCTGGGGTTGCAGTTTGAGAGCCCTTCTGTAGAGCATTTCTGTTGAGTTCCCGTAGGTCTGAATACAAAAAATCCTGGTGAAGTAGTTCTAATGAAAAAGAAACAATGATCTGTAATTAGACCAATGATTGTTCTCCACAGCTTATAGCACTTTCCATGGGAAAGAGCCTGTAAGAGAGGAAAGATTTAAGAGCAGGACACTCTCTGTACAGGGAGTTACAGAGAGGATCTTAGGAAATGTCCGATTGAAAGGGGGGGTAGCTACAGACTGTATTTTTTATGATATACAGTGACTTATCAGTGACTGGAAATTCACCAAGTTCTCTTTGTCAATTTGATAAGGATTCAAAGTAGAAAAACTGAGTGGTAATTTCTAATAGTACCCTGGGTTTTTTTTTTTTTAATTAGGACTTCATTTCCCGTTGTCATATTGGAACGTCTGTTTAATTATAAAAGTATAATAGGCTCTAATAGATTTTCCTTTTTGGACCCAAATGGCCTCCTCTCCTCAATCTGAGTAGAAAAATGACTTTTAATATCCACACATGAGTTCCTGTGACCGTATTCTAGGTATAAGCTGATGGGGAAATGTATTGTCACCATTCCAAACTGACAACCATGGAGCTGAGAAGAGGAGAAAGAATGGAAGTCTTTTGGGTTTGCTCACCAAAGGACACTCGTGGTTTAGTAGACGCTCTCGCAGGTTTCCCTGTGCCCAAGCAGTGTTGATGAAGCATGGGGAGGTTTTTTCTTCTTTTTTTTTCTTACCTTCTTAATGATTTAATATTACTTAATATGGTGAAAGAGATTGATTCATAAAGCCCTAATAATACATTTACCCAATTATTGCTCTTAGTTTTGATTGAATTTGGCTAATTGTAAATGAAAAGCTTAACCCGATTCTTCGTTACAAAAATTTTAAATTCCGCCTTAAAGATGCAGGTTTTCGTTAACAAATGGGAATTTTCACCCTTACTCTGAAAAGAAAAGAAAAAAAGAAGTTTCCCAATGCCTAGAAATTAGCCAGGAATTAGGACAGAGTCGGCCAGAGTGGAATTAACTGGCCTTCCGGGGTCCCCGGGGTCTTAAATCCCATTTGTTCATTTTGTTCACAGTGTTTAATGAAAGCTATCCATTGCCTAATGTGCAACTTCTTGCTTCCACCGCAAAATGAGGGGGTTCGAGAGCTGCCCTTTCGTGAGCTTCGGGCAAAACTCAGGGCAAGAAAGCCAATGGCAACGTCAATCACAATGTATCTATACGAGAAGTCTGTCTCCTGACTTTATCTCTTTTTTAAAGTCTAAATTGCCTTTACTGAAGGAATGGAAAGGTCGTACTTGTTAAGGTGTTTCTATGGCTGAGGAAATTGAATCGCACAGTAACCCATAAGCTAATTGTTATTAGCTTATAGTTTCCTTTAAAGATATCACCTTTCAGGATCCTAGACTTCTACTCAATCGTCTTCTTTTTGTAAATACATCGCTCTGCATAATTCTTTAGAATTTAACCCTTTGTCTCTTCCTTTCCTCGTTTCAGCCGAATGGGTGACACCATCATTCAGCATTGTGTAATCATTTAAAGTGGCGGATCAAGCATCAGCTCCTCGAACCTCAAACCTCAAATCAGCCAGTGTTTGGGCTTGGCCTAAATGGGCTTGTCCCCGAGCTGTTCCTCCACTCCTAACCCCAAAGCTGCCAGCCAACTCAGCCAGAATGGAGACAGATGATCTGATGGGTGCCGAACTGAGAAGGTGCAGGCAGCCTTTCGTCTGTACCAACAGGAGAGCCATTAGTACTCGACCGTCCAAACTAACAGGCAATGGACAAGAACACGTGGGTTTATCAGGTTCCATCGCAGCCCTCCTTCGCTCCAGGAAGGCTCTTCTGAGTGTCTCCTGCTGCGGACTCACGCAATGCGAGGGGACCATCGAGGGGGTGGCCCCGCAAAATACTGCCGGCCTCAAAAAGAAACCAGGCCTCACAAGCGCGCATGCACGCAGACGAAAGATTCAATAGAATATGGCTCCCGCACCGTTCCCTTTCCTCCCGCTGACAGAGTCACGCACTGTAAGGCAGCAGCCGGGAAAAAAGAAAAAAAAAACTAGATGAAATAAAACTCTAAGCCATCCTGGCAGCCAAGGACACCATTCCCTCACCCTAATAGCCTGTATCGTCTGGACCCTGCATGTGTAGCTTTCCCTCATCGCTCTGGGGCTTTTATTCCTGACAATAAGCTCTTTATCACTCTTCAGCACAATTCATTTAAAACCACCGTCAAGAACCAATCAAACCATAAGTAAGAGGATTCAAAGTCAGCGTGTTATTGTTCAGCAAAGTACCATGGCTTCATTTCCATAATGCACATCGGTGAGATGCCTGGTGAGTCAGAATAAGTAACGGGCTGCAGGAAAATAAACAGTTAATTTTCTTTTTGCGTTTCTTTTAAAAAGTTACACATTATGTGGCACTCGTTCCAGCATCTCTTCCAGTTTGTTCTCTCTCCCTCTCTCCCTCTCGAGATGACATTGTGTTTGGCTTCCTTGTCTCTCTGCCCTGGACACCTATGATTTAGCAACTCTTGACATATCCATTACACAGTACAGATTGGCTACTCTCCTCTCCCCCATGTCTCAACACCTATAGAAATGACACGCGCCTTTGTATTTTTTTTCCCTCTAATGCCCCCAATTCTCAGGTGCTGCTTTTAGCAAGAAGTGGATTCTAATTTCAAGAGTCTTCCTTCGCTATTAACTGCGGGCCTGAAGTGCTACGGGGAAGACATCAACCTTGACAAGATCTTTTTGTGCCATGACGGAAAACGCAATTCCATTTGTGGTTTGCACCTATTTATGAACTCCAGGGACATCTGTACGTTATTTGTCTTGTTGCCGCTGTGTGTATTATTTGTTTTTTAAAAAGTATGTCATTTAAGCCATACTGATGTTTAATCAATCAAATTCATTATTTACTCACATTGCAAAATCGTTATTTTGACATTTTCATTTTGAGAGTGACACCTGCAAGGTCACAGGGAACTCCTCTTTGATTTAAAGTACAATGTAACAGTTCTTTCTTTTTCAAGGCTGTTCCTGTTCTAGCAGATCAGATTCTCATCAGATTGTGGTTCTTTTCTCATTGATTTCATTATCTCTAGAACCCTGATTTATAAAACCTCCCAATTTATGAGACAGGCTTTTGTCATTAAAATTAGGAAACAGTAAGTTAATATTAAATATCAGCCCAACCAATTCTATGTTCTAGTGTATCAAAGTATTGCGATCATTTATTTGGTGTTAACCAACTGACTTGTTTTAGTTGGTTCAGCGGATTTGGTGTTTGTGTCCTTCTGACACCATTTGGTTTAGTTCCCCAAACAGCTCACACAAAAGAACCCGTCACAGTTTCCCCTGACCGGTACTTAGCATTTCCGTTAGCTTCCTCCCTATAGTAAACTTGTCCTGGGTAAGTATTTCAACATCAGGTTACCTAATGCAACGTAAATGAAGAATTCGGCAGATTTGATCTGTGGGAATTATCCATGCCCTGTCACGATATAGTGAGTAGCCCGCTGTTATCCAAACCGTAACTGTTTACCAGCACATACAGCATGTTGTGCTTAGCAGTACTTAACAAAGCACATGGTACTTCTGCAAATCCGGGGCCAGACTCTTCACGCACTGGCTTTTTGTTCCCACATGGGACTGAGAACCACGCATTATAAAACACAAGGCCCAGAGCTAAGAGGAATTAAAAGCAATTAGCTTAGTAACAAATGGGTAATAACATGTAATTTCCTCCATTTTTAAATATTACCTGTTAATCTATGCAAAATAAGCCACACTCTCCACTGTATGGTATAAAATAATGTGAATTATTTCACACAATTCCAGTACATTCTTTTAGATATTAACAACTCCTATTTGTTGAGAGCCTTTGCTAACATCAAAGGCTTCGTTCTGGTATTTTTTTACAAATCAGTCGGCTGGGAGCCGTGCTTTGTTACCAAAGGCTAGGCAGAACTGTGCTACATAGGTTAAAGTGAGGAACTAAACCAGCCCACCACAGTATCATTAAGCCATGCAGTCACCCTGAGCTAATTAATCCCATGTAATTAGTGCAAGGTCTTTACTGTGGTATTTTTCTGACTGTGTACATGGCTATTATTGAACAAGATGCTGCCTTCAGAGTCTAATACACACACATAAGAAAT
>JAOYSI010000020.1:2923999-2950677 GCA_025775065.1 Hiodon alosoides | reverse complement strand
GTGAGTAGGATTTGGGTGCTGGAGGGATTTGAGGGTGAGTAGGATTTGGGTGCTGGAGGGATTTGAGGGTGAGTAGGATTTGAGGGTGAGTAGGCTTTGAGGGTGAGTAGGATTTGAGGGTGAGTAGGCTTTGAGGGTGAGTAGGCTTTGAGGGTGAGTAGGATTTTAGGATTTTAGGGATTTTAGTTATTAGTTATTCCTCTAACCATGTTGTGTTTTTTTATCCTCTTTATGTTACAATTTGTAAAATAAAATGTGAATATTCTCTTTGTATATCAGCGAGTTAATTCAGTTTTCTGTAAATAATGAATCAATTGGACAATCAATCACATATTCGAGGGCCCAACAATAGTTATAGACATATAACTCTCTAATTGAGCATTTTAGCTTTCGTTGCGTTACTCTGATTTGTCCTGCAAAGCTAATGCCATGCTATTCTGATGCTCCATGGCTCCATCTAGTGACGTACACAAACAAATTTACGGTCAATTTTCAACAGTTAATAGCTCACTTAAACTACTTATTGTGTTTGTCGAGTTAAATGACGGTTCAGATGTATTCAGGGAATAAATTAATTGAGTTACTACACCATATCTCATAACAGTTCCTTAGTTACAAGAGGGCACACATTTAATTATTTTCCATTAGTACTGTGCTTGTGAATTCTCGTCTATCCCAGTTTTATTTTTAAATCCACTTGTTAAAACGAACAGCCGGCTCAGTGTTAGTTTCACTACCTGTGGTGCAACATTCTCTAAAATCAACTGCCTCTTATTAGGGACTCAGATATAAGCGCAAAAGATGGTTTCTTGCTCTCTTCTCCAGTAAGTGCCAAAAGAATGTGCTATCCCTTGAACAAGACACTGCCAGCATTTTAAGCCTTTATGCGGGTTGGTACCACACTGAAGAAAGACAGTGAGCAGTTTGCTTCCGTGAGGCCACCTCAGCCATCGTCGCTCCTCGAACAGGTGAAGTGCCACACAAGGCCCGTCTGAGCGCACACATCCGCATGCAATACAAGCTCATGCCTGGCCGCTCCAGTATTGTCATATGGACCCGGCGTTACCCTTTTTACGGCAGACGGAAGCCGGGGTGCTTTTATGCCTTTTATTTTAAGGAACCAGACAATTGCAAACTCCTGCACTGACATAAAATTGGACAAAACATCTGTTCACCTGGAACACGAAAATCCTTTCATTTGCTCGTATAATTCTGGGGGAAAATAGTATTCAAAGTTGGTTAAATTCAATGTAAACGAATGAATGTTTCCCTTCATCAAGGTTCTGAAAAAACACTGATGATGGCGATGACTTAATATGAAAAGCTATAAATGACAATAGTGTCTCCAGTCACATTTGCCCTCTTCCATTACATCCATCCGATGTATTCCAACATAGAACACTGCTAGAAGTTTAATCGCTTCTGTTTTAAATGGTGAACTCTATAAAGAATTTGAAAGTGACTGTAAACCAATGCAGCGTTGAATTTTTTAAAAGTACTACAAAATCCATATTATACAATTTATTATTTGTATTACTATTTCTAATAATACCTGCTGTCCACTTAAAAATTGAGTGTTACAAATTGAGTGATAAAATGGTGTGATACAATAAGGGTAAAACAATGCATAACAATAACACTTTATTTTGATTTATACTTCTTAAA
This sequence comes from Hiodon alosoides, assembly GCA_025775065.1. Lineage (NCBI taxonomy): Eukaryota > Metazoa > Chordata > Actinopteri > Hiodontiformes > Hiodontidae > Hiodon > Hiodon alosoides. Next base: position 2,949,012 of record JAOYSI010000020.1, on the reverse strand, counting down.
TTAGCAATGCACTTAAAACTGTCAACATGGGCGACTTTGGCTCAACTGAATGCAGGCCAAAGTACATCAAACAGTGATGCCATGAGACATGAGATTTAGGCGATGCAATGCAGGAGAGTCACAACGGTCCTTACTGTAAAAGTAAAGAGGGATCATCCCACTGTGTAGTTCTAGCCCTTCAGTGGGGCCAAGGGGTTGCAAAATTCATAAAAGAATATTTTCAAAAGCTCTCTCAATCTGTGGTTTGAACTAACAGATACAACATGGTTAAAAAGGGCCAAAAAGTCAGCAAGTCTCTCTAATTACTATTACGGCGAATGGAAAACCAATGGGAGTATGAATACTGTAAAACCACAAATGGGTCCAGTGTCCGAACATTCCACTACACTGCGGGGAATGTCTTCAATGAACGCTCTTTCCTTTTGGCACTTAGAGGTGGGTGACTGGTCTGACGCTTACGTGGCCTTTTTAGTCCTGGTGCTGATGGACGGTTTGGGGCACTTGTTCCCAGACCCACAGGAGGGGGCCCTGAGCAAGTCTGCTTTGGCTGAGCAGAGCGCTTGCCTGGAGCCCGGCCTCGCGGCTGAAGGGCTGGCCTCGTTCTTCTCCAGTGGGCAGGTCCGCCTCGAGCTTGATTGGTTGGAGGCTTTACCACCTGTGTGTGACTGAAAAAAACAAGCTATCGTTGTTTCTCCCATACATACCCAATCCAACCGCTCCTCGTGTTTTAACACTTAAAGGCATTGGGATTCTTTTCATCTGAATCATCGAAAATAATGTTGGCTCCATCTAGTGGCAAAGTAATGGAATCACTTTTCAGATACATTTGCAGCTACTTAGTAAAAACCATTTGTTCAGCCTACTTAAGATCAATAGCCCGAGACACATAGCTAGGATTCTCAAGGAGACAATAAATTACACCCTTTCTTTCATTTGCACCATTTCACTTGGGCTACAAAATTTTTTAATATGCATTTATGTACTGAATTGCGGTCAGATTTACATCAGAAGAGGCCGATAATGTAATGTGCTGTACAAGACCGTGGAAAGAAAATCGTTATAAAATCAATGGTGCATTTTCCTTCCATAACCCAATTGTACCCAACCCCCCAGTACTCGTACATTGCATTGTGGGATTGGAAAAGATTCAGAGATGGTTAAGGGCACTTACAGCATTGTACCCCTTTACTCCTGATCCATTCTTCTTCGTAACCCCATTCAGCACCGTATAAGACCCTTTCTTCTTCTGTCTCTGTACAGAACAGTTTCAGTGTAAAAGCCCAGATAAAGTTCCTCACTCTAATGTACGGGGTGAAACAAACATTACATACAGCAAAGAAGTGTATTTAGACATGGAAAAGGAAGTTCTTAAATGTTGCTGGGATGATCTGGAGTACAGAGAGATGAAGAGATGAAGAACTGCAGAGAGGGATACGATGCAGGGGAGAGGGAGATGAAGAACGGCAGAGAGAGATGAAGGACATCAGAGAGAGATGAAGGACAGCAGAGAGAGATGAAGGACATCAGAGAGAGAAATGAAGAACAGCAGAGAGAGATGAAGGACATCAGAGAGAGATGAAGGACTTCAGAGAGAGATGAAGAACATCAGAGGGAGATGAAGGACAGCAGAGAGAGATGAAGGACATCAGAGAGAGATGAAGGACATCAGAGGGAGATGAAGGACAGCAGAGAGAGATGAAGGACATCAGAGGGAGATGAAGGACAGCAGAGAGAGATGAAGGACATCAGAGGGAAATGAAGAACAGCAGAGGGAGATGAAGGACATCAGAGAGAGATGAAGAACATCAGAGGGAGATGAATGACATCAGAGGGAGATGAAGGACAGCAGAGAGAGATGAAGGACATCAGAGGGAGATGAAGGACAGCAGAGAGAGATGAAGGACATCAGAGGGAAATGAAGAACAGCAGAGAGAGATGAAGAACATCAGAGGGAGATGAAGGGCAGCAGAGAGAGATGAAGAACATCAGAGGGAGATGAAGAACATCAGAGGGAGATGAAGGGCAGCAGAGAGAGATGAAGGACATCAGAGGGAGATGGAGAACAGCAGAGAGAGATGAAGGGCAGCAGAGAGAGATGAAGAACATCAGAGGGAGATGAAGGACATCAGAGGGAGATGAAGGGCAGCAGAGAGAGATGAAGAACATCAGAGGGAGATGAAGAACAGCAGAGAGAGATGGAGAACATTAGAGGGAGATGAAGGACAGCAAAGAGAGATGAAGGACATCAAAGGGAGATGAAGGACAGCAGAGAGAGATGAAGGACATCAAAGGGAGATGAAGAACATCAGAGGGAGATGAAGGAGAGCAGAGAGAGAGGGACAGAAATGAAAGATCCAATGCAGGGTAGACGGAGATGAATGAAAGAATTGAGATATGAGCGACAACAGTGAGAAACAGAGCTGGAGCACAGCCGCCCTGTCCACTGGCTCTGTGTGATACCTGTTTGGTGGGGGTGGAGGACTTGCTGCTGCTGCTACTCTCTACGTCCCCCTCGTGCCCCAGCTCTGCACCACCCTCAGGGTCACTGCCAGCTGATCTAAGCCTCGGCTCAGCGGAGGGCTGGGGATCAGGGAGGGTCTCGCCCAACTTGAGCCCACTGAGGCTGGCCCTGACTCCAGCCCACTCGCCGTCCTCTGGGTCGTCCCGGAACTGCCTCATCATTTCCAGCACGTTGATAGGCGTGGCAGCGGTGGAGGTGTCGCCCTGCAGGTCACATGAGTCCACGCCATTACTTAGCGTCACATTGCGCGAACAGCAGGGAAATTAGCGTAGCTGGTGACCCAGTGTCTTGTGGTACTGGACTTGTAACCTTTAGACTGCAGGTTCAGATCCAAGTAGGTTTATTTTGTCTTAAGGGGTACTTATACGAAAATACTTCAACTGAATATCTGGCTGTATTAGTGAATACACAAAAAAATGTATAGTTATGAAAGTCACTCTAGATAAGACAATCTACCGAGAAAATTAAGCTTTGACCGAAATACAGTAGGCAGAGGATGACCAGATCATAAGACAATAAGTACAGGCATCGTCGGTCCTGAGCTGGGTTTTTGTGATAGAGTTTTTGTGATAAGAACAGAAAGGTCAGAGGTCAGTTGTCCTTACTGTGATCCAGGGGTTATCCAGGAGCTCATTGGCTGTAATTCGGTGGGCGGGATCCACCTTAAGTAAACAGTGCAACACCTTTTTAGCTGCAGAGAAAAGGGAAGTAATATCAGTTTACATCGGTTCTGTTCTCAGTGGGTGTTATTATTCCTAAAAGTATCAACAATAAGATAGTAGATAGTTGTAAGAAGGAAGTGCTTTTAACTGTCCATCCAGCAAAAAAAAGCCCAGAACATTCTAGCCTATGTAACCGTTTCAGAAAAGCTTTCACACAGATAAGATGCAGAGCTTCACCTCCATCGCTGATAGTGTCCCAGACAGGACCGGTAAAGGTGAGTTCCCCCTTCCGGATGGTCTCAAACAGCCTGTCCTCAGAGCTGGACATGAAGGGAGGTTCTCCGCTCAGCCTAGAGGACGGAAGAGTTTTAACACAGAGCGATCATCATCACCAGCCTCTTCCTACCGATGCAACATTCAAAACCACCTGTAAAAATGGCTGGACTGAATTACAACATGCCATACCTTATACAGTATAAATGAAAATGACTTGGAGTGCGGCTGTGTTGTAGGTGCAGATGGTGTAAATGATACGGCTATGAGGTGAAACAGGCTGGGCTGTTTAGGCGATTGTAAGTGCCATGGTGGGAGGGCTATGATAGACAGAGTTGGGCTGTTTAGGCGATTGTAAGTGCCATGGTGGGAGGGCTATGATAGACAGAGTTGGGCTGTTTGGACGATTGTAAGTGTCATGGTGGGAGGGCTATGATAGACAGAGTTGGGCTGTTTGGACGATTGTAAGTGTCATGGTGGGAGGGCTATGATAGACAGAGTTGGGCTGTTTGGACGATTGTAAGTGTCATGGTGGGAAGGCTCTGTGGCGTACAGCATGTACATGATGACCCCGACACTCCACACGTCGCACTGCTGGCTGTACTCGTGAGCATCGATCACCTCAGGAGCTGGAGGAGAGACAGGAGGGTCGCCCGTTAGAGTCCATCAGCTCTACTTAACCCTCATGCATCAAAGGCAGTATTCTCACAGAGCAGTTATGACCTGACCACAAGCAGTGAATAGTTGCTAATCGCATACTGTTGTTGAAATCCAGTAGGCTAATACACAGCTTACACCTAAAGTCCAGAGACCAAACTATCATGCACTGTCTTAAGTGTTAATCCCCTCTATTGGTGCTTTACAGATGGAAGCAAGGACATCTGGCTGCAGCACGTTGCTTTTTCATGCATCCGAAGCAGTTTGATGAAACGGAGCTGCTTGAATAGCAGGGTTTGTCATGAGCAGAAGGGGAGATGGGGAGCGGGGACAGGGAGGAAGGAGCATGTGCTGAAACCGTACCCATGTAGATGGGTGTCCCGCAGGTGGCCTGCAGCATGTTCTCACAGCCCACGCCGCCCTTCTGGACAGAAAGCCCAAAGTCCGTAACCTGGAGAGAGAGGGGGCAGCGGTAAAAGCGCCCGGCCAGGCCATCAGTGCCTCCTTATTGTCACTGATGAAACCAATGGCACGTTTCTGCCTCATCCTGGATTACAGCAGAAGTGGACTGCAGTTAAAGCCAATTTGCTCAAGTGCAGGTTAGAACTGGCAATCTGCATAAGAGTTTCATCTGGACTATATGGAGAGATTAGGGGAGTTACCCTCTTATTTCACATTTTCAGTATCATTTAGTCAGAGGGTGCTACTCTGTTACTGAGGACAATTAAACAATCAGCTTCTATTTCATATAATGCATTGCAACCAAACTATATTATTGCCACAATGCAAATTCTACTGCATATGAAGCAACGCTAGCAATCTGGGTCCGTTCTTCTTCTACTGAAACAAAGTGTTTATAACTATTCATTTTAAAACTTACATTTGATTGGGGCTACTTGCAGCAAAATACACTAGTAGGGGCTGAATGAATGATGCATGCAACCCAAACTCGTGGCTTCTGCACAGCAATTTAATGATTTGTGGCAACCAGGAGAAATACAATTTGAGCAGACGTCGGGGAGCGATGGCCACTCTTTGCAAGATAAGACACCTCTGTAGCATACCAGGACAGCATTGTGCTGAGTGTATAATTTAAACCACATCCTACCTGCCCTAAGCACTCACTCCAGCAATGTGCTGCAGTTGACTTACATCCCCATACAAAAGGCAGGGCAAATACGGCCATTTGTCTTAAAAGACAACGTTCATTAATCCCGTTTCATGGCCACACGGTGGAGGAAAAGATGGGGTTGCACGGTGAACTATTTAAAGTGTTTTCAGAAGGGCGAGAAAACGGCAGAACGTTTAAAGTCTAAACCCCCCAGGGGTCGGATGCAATACAGCGGAAGTGAGTGGCAAATTGCCTGAAGTTTTCCCAATCGTTTAGCGGCACTCTCACCTTTATATTGATCAGAGTGTTTTCGTCGCCTTCGTGATAACTCTTAACTAGTATGTTCTCCAGTTTTAGGTCCCGATGCACGATGTCTGAAACAGAAAAAAAAATATTGATCATTTGTGACAGAAAAAGGTATTCCTCCACATGCTTTTCTGTACTCTAGGTCTATGTGTTAAGATAACGTTAAACGTTTTTAGTTTATTTATTGGATCATACAGTAAGGATCATGCAGTAAGCTTGGAGGAACCAGCTATATATATATATATATATATATATATAGCTGGTTCCTCCATATATATATTGTTTTTAAAATAGAAATTGCTGAATCTCCACTAAGCCATTATTCTCAATGTGACCTGAAGGAAAAGCCAGAAGACTTTAAGTTACTACCGCTAACATCTAAGGCCATAAATGGGTTAGCACCCACATCTTAAAGATCAATTACAACCCACCCAGATTGCTTTCGCTCTCAAGAGGCTGGCTTTTCTTATGCGCCAAGAATAGCAGAAACAAAGTCTGGGGGGATTGCCTTTGCACAGAGAGTTACGGAATAGCCTACCAAATCTGGTCCGGGAGGCAGACTCAGTCTTTAAAGCTTGACTAAAAACACATCAATTCAATATTTTCGTATGGTCAATAGGGGGACTGAGGGAGAAAAGTGGGTGAAATTGCTGCAGGTGCAAGCTTGATTTGACGAGACAGAAAAAAAAACTATTATCTGTGCATATTTTTGGAAGTAATGTAAATAAAATGTGTGATACAATCAAATTAATTGACTAGATTGCAATTACATTTTTCCTTTTGATTAGAAGAAATAATTAATTATCTTTTTAATGAAAATGCTGTTAAATTTTATTGAATGCGATTCGCAGGTTGTTAACGTTTGATTTGGACCCAGTCTTAGTTAACTACAGTCTGTCCAGCCCATTAAATTAAATGACCCTAAGTATGGTCTTAAACACTCTTGGGACGGTGTCCATCTTCCATATTCAATTAAAGAGAAAAATTCAAGTAAAACAAAAACAGCAAGACTGTGAAAAGCTAAAATGTATAATAAATAAACACAGGGTCACTCAAGTATATAAACCATGTAGCAAACACCTCTAAATCAATAATGTACTAATATGAACACTTTGGAAGAAGGATTAAAAAACCCACATATAGCACATTTAAAACAGACACAGTGTGTATGACTCCCTGATGTGGAAGCAAATAAAACACGTTGCCGCAGGTAGTTGGGGTTGTGGATCAGAGGACTTTTGAAATGAAAAGACACATATTAATTAGTATTCATCCTCTAGTCCTCTGCAAATGACTCATTAGCCAATGTAATGATGTCTCATTGCCAAGCAACGTCTTACATTCAAAAAGGTAATTTCACAGTGGAAAAAAAAGATGCTTGGCAAATATACTCATCAGACGCAATTAAAAATGACGTCTTCTTGTGTCTACATTGTTATACATTATTAAGTTGTTATTAAATTTAGGCTGGGACCAAATCAAAACTTTGGAAACTCACTAATCACATTTAATAAACCTCTTTATATAACAGGGTTTTCTATTTTTTATAAATATCATGTTTCTTGTAATCACAGTTATTTAAAGTGCAATTTTCCAAAATTTTCATTTTGGTCCCAGCTATTGCTAAATTCTCTAATTCTCTTTAGTGCAATAATTTTTCATACACAAAATTTGTCAGCCGAAGTAATAAAACTCTAGGCATTTGTTTGCATACTCTGAAGAGGAAATAAGAATGGGAGACATTGCATTCCAACTGACCCGTTTCCCTTCCTTGATATCTGAATTAATTTAGAACATAACGTTATGTGTGGTTTGGCCAGGAATGAGAGACTTTACCCTTTTTATGCAAGTAGACTATAGCATCTGCCAAACTGCTGATGACGTGCCTGGTCTCATCTTCTGTGAAGCGTTTCTTTTTCTGCAGAAGTTCCTTCAGCTCACCCCCCTCACAGAGCTCTGTCACCAAGTACATCCTCTAAGTTCACAGCAGAGACAAGACAAGGAGTCAGGGAGTGGTCATCTCACATAGAGCAGAACTACAGGATGGAACTGGGCTGGGGTTTCTTCTGCCATGAGGCAGGACCCATCTCATAAAAATCTGTGGCTGAACCAGAAGCTCAGAAGCTAATGATTTTAGCAATGGCAACATTGTCTCAAATGTCTAAAAATGTTCTCGCAACTAGGCTACAAAAGTTTCTCAGATTGGTCAATAATGGTTCCCTTTTCTGCCTACTGTCTAGGGCTGTCAGGGTTCTGCATGAAATGTAACCTGAGATAAGAGAAATGTTTCTGAAACGTGTTTGACGTTTTTGAGTAAGTGCTTGACGTTCTTATATTAACCTGAAAATTTGCATTAGAGTTATATTGAAATACAACCAAAACCAAAGTATTCCATGTATTGCACCCTTGTTTCTTTTAGTATTTTTAAACTGAAAGCAGATCATAAAACTGCATTGTATGATAACAACCCTAGACGACCAATCTGGTCTATCCTGTATTTACTGTGTAACCCGAGCTGGAGTCACTTACCTTTGGTGTTTCAAACACTTCCTTCAGGTGTATAATGTGTTGATGATGAACGTGTTTCAGAATGCTGACCTCCCGTTCCAGCAGCTTCACCCCAGAGCTCCCGGCCTGCACGGAGAAGCCCAAGCCTCTGAGTGAGTGTCCCCAGCCGCCGCAGCGCAGAGCCGTAATCACCCCCACCTCACTGTTGGGTAAGGATGCGCTCACCTTTTCCCTGTTCACCTTTTTAATGGCCCACTTCTTCTGTGTCTCAATGTGGTTGGCTTCATAGACCACCCCGAAGTTGCCCTGTCCCAGTTTCCTCCCAAACGAGTACATTTGCTGAAGACGAAACATAAGTTGTAATTCATACCCGGTTAGAGCAGACGAAGCAGAAGACATAACCCTAGAAACCGCTCAACTCTTAACAGTTTTGGATACAGTTTAGTAAGATGTCTCGTTCTACATTAGCGAAAGGCCTAAATCCTAGGCTCCGTGTTCATTTAAATTGCACTGTTCCAGAAAAAGAACATATTCCCATCGCTGGAGTTGAAGAACACAGTACATTTAATCAGGTTTACAAATGATTAAGTTGGAATCGCAGTTCATTTTGATCTTTGGTCCAATTAAGTTGATCGTTATCACAGACAGAGAGGAACAAAGTCTGATACAGATTTGACACTAAGAGCTGAGAGAACATCCCCCTTGGAAGGAGGTGAATCAGAAGCAGAACACAGAGGGTTGATTCTCTTCCAAGGTTGCACTGGAGGATGTCCTAGGGAGGAGAGAGTGGATCGACTGGTACCTGGATGGCGGCCTCATCCTCCATGCGGGTGTGGGGCACATGTCTCTCTGCACCGTTCATGCGCATCCACTTGGAGGCCATTTTCTTGCCCGCTTCAGAAACATCTGCCCTGTGCATCTGTTCATGTGATGCATTATAGAGGGGTGAAACACATGCAGGAACTTCAACTAGAGCAAATATGTAGAAAAGATGCAAATAATGATTCCCGAGTGTAGTAGGCCTCTCAACATTAAAGTTGTGTACAGTGAAGTTTGGTGTGCTCTTCACATATTACTAGCATCGCCCACATCTTAAAATTCACGACTGCTAATAGACTGCAACAAGCATAAAGCTTGATGGCTGAACTGAAAGATTCAACATTCAGGTCTTGCAGCAGAAATACATAGAAGAACTGACTTAAAGTCATTACAGTGGATTACCTCCTAAGAATTTTTTTCCCCCATCCTTATTTCACAGCAGTTTAACTTAGCTGACCTTAAGGAGGAAAATCAATAGCTAAGCACCGCAGCTGGTTCATACAGGTAATTCAGCCCTTTTCACTTCCAGTGTTTACTCAGAGCCGGCTGCCTCGAACAAAATGCACAGACAGCAGAGTGCCGATGAACGCTAACAGCATCTGAACACTCACTTTTCCGAATTGGAAAATGCTTTGGAAATAATTGGAAATTCTTGAAGGAGAAGATTAAGTGTTGACGAAATATATAAAAATCACTGCTCTTTTCTCAGATTATACTGTAACCTTTTTAAGTCCTTGTCCAGGCCTTTGCGTTGAGTAGGACTAGCTATCTTCATACTGGCCGCTGCTGACACTGAAAGACTTGAAATTGCAAAACCAGTAAATTCTCCCCATACCAGTTTTATGTTTATTATTTCTTTATTATACATAGAAAAATGGAATGGAATATTTTTTCCCATTTTTATTGAATATTTAAGTTACTATCAAGCACCGTTGCAAATGGTGCCAAAAAAATATAGCATGAAAAGTATAATTTGCATCATGGTAGCCATACAATCCATTATTTCCAATAAAGAAAGAAATACTAGTCTTACCCAAGTGAAATACTGAAATAATGATACTCCAAATGAACAATCTATGAGTCAACTGCAACAACAAGTACATTTAAACGTTTGAGTAAAAATACTTTTCTTTGAGATAGCTGCTTCAGCTTCAATGTAGTATTAAACACTGTCAATGTAACAAACACTGTAAAAAAAAAAAAAAAAACACTAAGATATACCTAAGCTGTTTCATTAAAATAAAACCCTTATTTCGGTCCTCCTCCAGTTCTTTCACTTAGCCTACCTTTCTCACTCGCCATCAGTTTCTGGCCAACCCAGTGTCCATATTAGCATTGAGCAAAATTTACTCAGCCTGAAAAACACTCTCCAAAGCCAAATTAAATGTAAAGCAATTATGGAGTGATGACTGTGAGGAGGTGGAATGGATCCACCACAGTTAATTATTAACAAGGAAACGGCGCCTTTAGCCCAATTGCTCCGGCGCATTACTTGTCACCGACAGGGCTCTCATAACAGGCCTGTCTCTCCCATTATCTCCCCTCTGTTTCGTAATCAAAACAGCGGCGACAGCCCCTGGAAATCCAAATGGCTTCAATCACGGCTCATTTTGAGAGGACGGTGCACGTGATGAGCGTGTGATGAGTGTAGCTTGGAGCCAGCTTCCTCCGTAGGTGTTTCGGGATGGGGGTAACCCACAGAGGAGGTGGCAAGAGTATACCGGCTGTTCGATCAGACTGGCAAGGTGGGACCTTAAAAGCTTAGTGTTTCAATAAGTGTGAACCTCCGGGGACTTATGTGTTACACTGAGATAAATGATCAATTAAGGCATAAAAATACAATAAATGAAAATGACCTCATTAGTTACATTTACCATTTTTTTTATGCTTAAAAATGTAGTGATCCTCTGAAATAAGCAGTCATGCTTATAGAAAGAGCACAGAGAATTTTTCACATTCAGTTTTTTGTTACTATAGGTACAGTGTTGTCGCCCCCCCCACAGCAGCGTTCAGAGCTGGAGACAGAGACAGGGGAAACCAGGCCTCTGTAACCATGGGGCTTCATAGAAACGAGGAGTAAATAAGCATGACGAATGGTCAGAGCCTGAGACCACTCAAACCTCATCTACAGCCGACTGTGCAGTAATATGGAGTCATGCAAAGGGCACATTTCAAAGGCGGGTGGAAAGTGGACGTGGCCAGGTCCTGATACATTGCCTTCGAACATTTAGCAAAACTGAAGACCCGGCTCTGTCCTAGCCTTGTGGCTTGTGTCGCCAGCAGTTGATTTGAAATGAGGAAACACGGACTTACCAAGCTCTACCAGACCCGCAGTACTCCAGGTCAATAACCATCTCTTCCTGCCGTTCAGACCTGCAAAAACAAACAATCCGTATCCAATAGCTACCGATTACAGTCACTCAAGAACATTTAACTTACAATGTAACAATCTGAGAAACTGGGGAAATATCCTGAAGGTACTAACAAGCAGTTACTCATCTTCCCCTCAGCAAAGTTTGACGTTTGGTTTAAACTAAAGTGAAGAACGAAAACTGATCCTTTTCAATAGATGCAGCTGTTTCATTTACAATGATCTCTAACTGAAATTCAATTTAACTAAAAGCACTACTTTTTGTCCATTCAACTGAGATAGCACCTGGAGTACCAACATAAAATGAATTCAATAAAATTAATTGAAATGCCACTTAATGTTTAATGTTGTCTTAATGTACCATTTTATGTACTAAAGTGATCTCTTTGATCATATGTATTTTACTGGCAGAGCTTAGTAATTCAATTGGACTCATTAGTTAAAACCATCTGAATATACTGGATTGTTATGCAAAAAGGGCTAGACGACACAATTTAGGCGCAATAAACATATCAACGATTCCTTGGGAATCCTGATCTCAACATCCGCTCAGTAAAAAGACATTATAGCAGGTAGAATGTCCGCAACTGAAACCCCATTAGTGTTTATTTACTGACTGTTTACAGAGGGAATCACGCATTGTGTTTCAGCTGGGAGAAGATAAAAAACCCACAAATTAAATGCGACACTGGAACGAAGCCTGGACACACAGAGATAAATCTATCTCTGGGTGAGATGTTTCTCTCATCCCCCTATATCACATGCTCTCGCTATAAGGCTGCAGGCTCCTCTGACATTGCACTGTCTGTCTTTGTGGCGACAGTAAAGTGTAAACAACGCTTTTTGCAATTTGGCACTTTCATTTCATTACTCGATTTACCTCTGTTATTATCCAGCCTCGTAATGAAACTGTTAGACCTTTATCACTTTCAATCTAGCAGAACAGTGCACGCTTATAGATTTACATTTTTAAGTGCTAATTAAAATGTAAGAGTGGAGGAACCACTGAGTAATTATTTTTAGTGTGGAAGAATGCAATAAAAACTGCTATTGAGTAGTGATGCCTTGTGGGTATGGGAAATGCAAGCCACTACAACTTGCAATGGTGGGACACCTGATGTTGATTTATATTGAGGGAGGGGGTTGGTGATTATCCCTGCTTTCATAACAACCAATGTAATTACTTAACGAGGAAATAAAGACTCCTTTTTAACCTCTGACATGACACGCATCCCCCTCATGAAGACTTTGGACTTCAGCACATGCAAGCTTTTTTATGTGCAACTAGCCAAGAATCCTTTCAGGTAGGCCTATATTAGCAGTGCTTTTAGCTCTTATTGCAGTGTAGTTGATGTTGTTTACTTACATATATAACACAGACCAATGTACAGCTGTTGCACACCATAAGGCGTGCAAGCGCATAGGAAGTGCATCAAATCCACACCAAGAATGGCAGTCTACAGTACTTATACACCTAGGCCACCAACATCTGGATAAAAATATACCTATGCAGCAGACAGTCACGGTCTCTGACATCATTTTATATTGAGAGTTGACTTCGATGAAAATGAAACTACAGAGTAGGACTGAAGCATGGAATTACATGAGGGATGAGGGAAGATTTTCCTGAAAATATTGTGTTTTAATTCAACCTGCCAATGTGCAAATAATAGTTTCTATAAATACAACCTCAAAATACATTTTTAAATTAAATTGTGTTAGCGATGCGCTTGACTCTACAAGCTAACTCTGGGACTAATATTTTTTCAATTTTTTGACACTCACACGCAGTGACAAAAATATTGTTCTGCTGGGACACCGATTGAGAATTACTGTATTGCAAATGGCACTTTCCTTCTATTAAAAAAAAGATAACAAGGCTAGCTGGTGTTGGATCAGCTTGTTCTTATAATTTGTACACAATAAAAATGAAAAAAAAAAAAAAACCAGTAAGCCATCAATGGAAATAGCTGAGGTTCCTTTGCCAAGCAAAGCATTAGGACGATTAACATTTCCTTTTGATGTTATCCATCATACCAAACTCCCAGATAGGATCAACTGACAAATGCTTTATACCAATGATTTCCTTGTTCCTCGGAAAATCTGTGACTGTAAATACCTGGATAAACAAGCCATTCATAAATCCCTCTTTGTCTTTTCAGGTTGTGGGCAGATATGTGTCCACAGGCCGGAGGAACATGCTTTGCTCAGGGGAAAACCATGATCTAGTGGCCCAGCTCATTTAGAGTACTCCACATGTTGCTAAGAGATAAGGCTCAACAAATTGAAAAGAATTTCAGATTGGTTTAATCACGATTTTACCTAATCCCCACACAATGCACTTCCCAAAAACCTCAAGAACTGCAAACAGACATCACATAAAATAAATATTCAAATTTTAAGCCACAAACTCCATACAATGACATCTAGGAGAGGAAATTTTCAGATTACAGACCAACTGGTTTGAATAAAGAAACATTTACAGAATACAAACTAGCTACAGTTTCTGTCTTCCTCTTTTTTTTTATTACAGATCATTATTTTTTTATAAAAGAACATCAGGTCTCTAACGAAGGGCTTGGACAAAAATAATCCAAATTTAGCGCTTAAACTAGATCTGCTGACAAAAACATTTCCAAAACATTAAGAAATGCTGAGTAAGTCCCTAGGACCCCTTCTCCAGTGGCATCTGTTTTTTTATTTTCTTTAATGGAAATATATTATTTTAAAATAATCCATTTACATTTCCAAACAATTCAATTGCAATGCATCTATACTGTATCATCAAATTTCAGACCCTTGGGGTTCAATCAACAAAGAGTTTTCAGTGTTTCCAAATAAATATTTTAATAGCACATAAGTCCGCCTGCTAAGTAGCCAAAGGAAATGTATGAAACTAAAGATAGGTGACATCAATCAATTCATTATTTGATATGGTTTATTTTACAATCAGATTGTCACAAAGCATTGCACAGAAATCACAAAATCAGAAACACCATTGTAAATTTGGGGAAATCTGTAAAAATGACTCCACAGACAGTCAAGAGACATGCTTCTGGAAAATAACAGCTGTGAAAAAATTTATTAGAGATGGGCACCATTTATGATGATACAGCCATTAAAATAACTATTTGTAGAATTAAAAAAAATACATTTTTAATTTACTTATACTATTAGTTTATTTTTCAAGTTAAGTTATATGTTTATTACTTCATTTTCAATACATAATTAATTTGAATGTTAATTTGATATTAGAGCATTAGGCAAACCAGTGCAAGCAGAATTTAACTTCTTGTGACCGAATTCTGGAAAATGAAATACTCTGGTATCAGCATAGCAAAAGGCGTTTTTCAGCGCAGATATTTCTGACACTAAAGCAAGGTGAAGTGAAAAATAAATTCTAAATAAATTTTATCTGACAAAAGTTAAGATAATTAGATAACTAGCAGGTTCCAGGAGAAATATATTTTCACTTAGCTATTTGTAACTTGGTTTGATCGATTTTAAGGAAAACGCTTATTTATATTTGTAATTTAACTAAACTCATCATGAATATTACATATTACATAATACGAAATTGAAATAATTAAGTCCGTGTATGTCACTATGCGGATTTAAACAAAACGGACACTGCTGCTTTAACGCGAGTTGCTATGGCAACAAGAAAGGTTGTCTTAGTGTTTCGGGTTTCCAGGTAGCACAGACTATACAGACATATACATTATATGATAAACATGAATTTACCGTACATTTCATCTGAAGAGGAGTCTAAACTGTAGATTGGATGTTGAAGTCCTTTAGCGCGAATACTGTTGGGTCCTTCCAAATCGTCTTCAATATTCACTCACAACACAAGCAAGTCTTCCAAAAGTTTTCACATGCGAGGTAGTGGGGTGGACTACGGAAACTGGAGAGGGACATGCGGTACACGTTGAAACACGCACTGTAAATGTTTTTGCTTGACTTCTGAGGGCCCTTAAAAGGTTTCATCTCAAAAGTAGCCTACATTATGGTATGTTATTTAGACACTAGATATAATATATTGAAGAATATGTTATGGCACAAAATATAATGTTTATTGTTAAAATAAGTAGGACATTTTACTTAAAAAGGTAGATTTTATTTAAATATTCCACCTGATCACACACTCATTTACCATTCACGTATAAAAATAACTTAAAGTCAGAAACTAGCTTCAGTTGGGTGTTCAGAGACAGGCTTTGAGGCCTGCAACCTTCTAAGCCATAGCTTTGGCCTTTTCACCAGTCCTGTAGTATCTAAACAAAAAATATCACAACCCTCAGTGAGTGGATTTCATCCACAGGTGAACAGAATTCTGTAAATTCCATGACACTCGGACTGATGAATGAAGACAGTGGGGCTGTTGGGAGATACATGGACCTTAAAAGAGGAGAGAGGCTAGATGGATGAGACTTAATGTAAAAGACAATGTGGAGACAGCCAAGATTATAGGTTTTTTTTTTTATATATGGGATATAAAATTGGATACAAAAGTATGTATGTATTTATGTGGTTCAGTTCCTTGCTACATCAACTATGTCCCTGCCAAAATAAATATTGCTGGACCTCTATCGCCATCTGGTGTTCAGTTTGACAATTTAATTCTTTTTTTTTCTTCTCTTTTATGTGATCAAAATGTTTATATTTATACCATTAGATTCGCCAGCATTCATTATGTTTTTTTATTTTCATTTAGTTAAAATAATTTTATTAAGAGTGGATTTTATTCTTTTTATATTACAATCAGATATAAAATCTTCCTTTTGACTGAGTGCAGTCAGTTCACAAACAGCATCAGTAGAAATGACGAAAACTCCCTGAATGAGGACCCTGTTCCACTGGCAACTTAACTAGTTTGTGACTATTCTAAGAGATCTAGACTCTTTATCATTACAGTAACAGTTTCTAAATCTCATTCCCTGCAGACTTATACTGGTTGGCATGTGAAGCATCACATATTTCTTGGTAATTTTCATCCATTGGTGATTTGCAAATGTCCGATTGCCAGCGAGCAAGGGAGGAAAGTCTGGGGAGGGTTGCTATAACAGATGAGTTGTATTCTTGAGTATATGAAAATTGGTACAAGAGTTTTAATTCTAAAACTACAAGAGGGTTTCATTAAGGGATTTAAGATGCTCACTTATGTAACACTTTTGGCCATGGAGTGCAGTCGTGTTTTAAAACCCTTCTCAAGAAAGTCGGTGTTTAAGCTCTTCTAAAGCAGATAAAATCGTCAATCACAGCCAAATTAACAATTTCAGTAGTTAGGAACAGTCATAGCATTGCAACAAAGATTGCACTTACAAATGACTTCATTGATTTATTGTTTAATGGGGAAATGGGCGCCCGGCAGCACCATCCAAGGCCGAGCGTCGCCCCTAGGCCTCAGACGGACTTCCTCGGCTTGCCAAAGAGGTTGTTGATGAGCTTGGCCCCGGACTTGGGCCCACTGCAGCGGCACTGCTCAGCCCGGTGACGCTGTGGATGAGTCTGACAAGCCCAGGATCTCCCACACCTCCTGGAAACGGCAGCGGTGCTCCCGGCCCAGAGCCGGAACCTCCGCCCCACACAGGTCCCGCTTGTTCCCCACCTGGAAGACTGGGCCCCTATCTGAGCCCAGAAAGAGGAGGGATCAGACACTTTCCCAGACCACTTGCTCGTTCGCCACATTCTCTTTTACTGAATATGTTCTAGAACGTTCCACCCTGCCACATGTCGATGTTTTCCTGGATTAAGAATAGCAGTGTGCAATGGTGGTCCACGGGGACCAACATTAATTGCGGCAAACTCAACATGGAAAAGGTGCAAGCTATTTTCTAATTGAATATTTCTCTGCAATAACAAGCAATCCGACATTACCTCCAAATAGTGGCTTTAGAGGATGAGAAACGACGTGGAACCCAAAACACAAAGCCCAGTTGGTGCATTAATCCGGTAGCCTGTTGTTGCTGTTCTGGTTTTTCTTTAATGGAAGGTTAAATCTACTTGATCCTCATTTAGAATAAAACTGAAAGACAGGAGCCAGGCCTCACCACCCGAGGGATTTCATTTAAGCTGTAATTAGTTCATATTCCGCCACTTTGCCACGTCCGCTTAGCATCATATGGAAATGACTTTCATGTCATTAATGTCCTTGAAAAACCAAGTTCTGCTAATATTTTATCATGTTTTAATTAATGTGCAATGGAAAATTGGATGCTAGCTGTTGCGGGGCCAATTCAATTGAGTAGAATCATTCATATAGCCATATAATTAACTTAAGTGAGCCCCAAGGCCCTAAATCCTTCAAATCTGTTTATTAAGTCTTATAAGGCAATATTTCTGTATCGGGCAGCTGGCACTGTGCTCACATCAACTCATAAAAACCCCCCGTCCTAATAATGCCCTTTTCCTTGTTATAATGGAGCATTTTGCAGCCTACCACCCTGATCGTCTTGCGTGGCTGAGATCCTCATTGATTGCCGTTGTAGTCCCACAAACGGTACCCATCAGCTTGTCCAGGTCAGGTCCCTTGCGCCATGGTCAGGATTGTACTCGCCCCTCGCAGCTCCCTGAGCGGGCCCCTTGTATCTGGCCCAGGACGTCTTTGGCACTGAGGAAGGAGGAACGGTCGGCGATGTCGTACACCACCACGAAGCCATCCGCCCATTCCACGGGCTCCTCCAGAGGGCAACCACTCTCCCTGCTCTGACAGGTAGAAGACAGGCGGGTTGCATTTCCCACCCACTACGTGACAGAGTGGATACCTTCGAGTTGGGAACTTGGGAGAAACCGGTTCTCCTCAGCCTTTCACATCTTTTTTACTTTAAAACTGAAGCGTCGATAATAAACATGGTGCACTTTAACGCTTTTAGATACTATTACCATTCATTATGCTTTTGTTTCTCCTCATGATCATATGCTGGTGAATACGGATCTGAAGGGCAACATAATAAATCCCTGCACAGCACTATAAATAAATAAAATAAACATCAGTGAAACAGGAATGGAGAGCTCACGGAACAGATTACAAAATCCCTTGTTGTGCGCAAGTGAAGCACAAAAAAATACCTGCATGGCCCTAGTGACCCATCAGACTGGAGTAACAATGCAGGACTTTGAAAACCCTGCGCGTTGCACAGAGGGAGACGATATACGGTTGTTAATGTACCTGAGAGCATGGATCACAAACCACAGGGTTCAATTGTCTTTCATCCATGGATAACCTTTTACGGTATAAGGAATCTGCCAAAAGAAAAAAGGAAAGTAGATGTGATAAGCAACAGCGGCTCAAAAGTGTGCTCCTGCCTGTGCAGTGGAAAGTTGAATGTGAGTTAAGAGTAAGGCATTATTTAATGAAAAGGGATTACTGAATGGGATGCAAGACACAGCATCGGTTTGCGAGGGAAAATTCTCTGCTATAGCTGTTCTGTCGGCGCAGATTTTGTTTTGACCATAAGGGGAGGAGTTTAAAATGCTTTTTAAATTATATGCACGTCCTTTTATTACAAATTAAAACAGACCAACTATTGACCTTGCATTTGAACTTCACAAAGTTTGTGCGAAACAGCTTTGCAGTAATTGCTGCCATTGGCCGGTAAATCTGAATACTCACTGGCTTTCGAGGCGTATTCTCCAATAAATTGCTTTGTCAGGAATCTCACTAGGACAGCTTGGAGTAAAAAAGCAGTCCCAGTCCATTTGACATTGAAGCATACCAGACCCAATCTGCTGAGGTCACAGAGCTACGGCAGAACGTTAGGGAAAGACGAGCATCCTCCAACGATCGGATATCTAAAAGTAAAACGAGCCCCACATGAATAGTTTGGTACTGTACACTCATTGGTTTTCAATTACGTGAAGCAAGAGGCTAAGCTTCAGTGCAAAAAAACAAAGCATTACCACAAACAAAGTCCTTGTATATATCTATATATTATTTATTACACATAATATATACATACATGTGTATATGTGTATATGTGTATATATATCACCCAAGCATTTAACCTTGTAAGGAGATTTCATTTCTTCTTCGTTCTTCTTTCTTTTTCATGCAGAGGACGGCTGGGTTTGCCCAGTGCTTCCCTCATTGCTATTCCCTGGGGATGCTAGGTAATTAATCCCGGTTATTTAACAGCTCTCCACACAGTTTGGTAGCCTGAAGGGGGGCCATACCTCTCAGTGAAGTAGTGCAAATCTCCTCAGCTGGAATCCTTCAAAATGATTTTACCAATCAGAGCTGTGTCACCACCATGTGTCCTAATTTCCCCATGTTCTATTTCCCAGAGACTATGTTCTTCAATCCAAATTAAGACAGTAGTTAAAGGGAGATCCTTAAGCTATTGCACAGCAGTCTTATTTTGCTATTTGACAGTGGTTACTAGGAGCTCGTTCACAGATGAGACTCATGGATAACGTTTCTCTAATCAGCTGTTGCACTAAAGTTACTGCAAAGAACTCCTGACTGAGAGCTATCCTGTGTTTGATCCACACTAAAGTTACTGCAAAGAACAAAACTGCTGACGAAGAGTTGTCCTGTGTTCGATCTACTCTAAAGTTACTGCAAAGAACTCCTGACTGAGAGCTATCCTGTGTTCGATCCACACTAAAGTTACTGCAAAGAACGAAACTCCTGACTGAGAGCTATCCTGTGTTCGATCCACACTAAAGTTACTGCAAAGAACTCCTGACGGAGAGCTATCCTGTGTTCGATCCGCACTAAAGTTACTGCAAAGAACTCCTGACGGAGAGCTATCCTGTGTTCGATCCACACTAAAGTTACAGCAAAGAACGAAACTCCTGATGGAGAGGTGTCCTGCGTTCGATCCACAATCTCCAGCTGTTGGCAGAGCCCTTATCTGACTTCCCTGCTCCTTTGCTACTCAGCAGGGCCAGTTTGATGCCACTCACGCCTCTGGATTAGCATTCCTACTCCCTTAAATGTTGCACTACGCCTCACCACTGATCCTGGAGTGTGCCAGCAACTGTGTGGCTTGTATGAGCAGCACCACTACTAGAGATCTTGGAGAAGAAAAGAGAAAGACATAAGGTCCTCTCCTCCCACTAGACCTGGGGAGCTCCAAGTTGGGTTCTCACTCAATTAGTTATTTTGTCCTAGAATTGGTTTTAGCTAAATATACCTCTGTTCTTTTGGAGATGTTAGGGAAAATATAAAGGGTTCTTCATACACTGTTTTCATCTAAAGGGTGAAGGATGTTCAGATATGTTATTTTGGATTTGTTTGTTTTTTTGAGTTTGTATGTGATTTCTTTAGTACATAAATTAGTGTACTGTAAAGCAAATCGATTCTAACTTGGTCTAGTTCTGAACATTATTATTTGTTAGAAGCCGGTTGGTTTGGGTCGTAAACCACATTACGTTTAAACACGGGACAAGAGATCGCTTTGTGTATGTTAGCCATCTGTTAACAAGCTAACGAACAAAGTGGCCTGATTGCTCTCCAGTGGCCTTACTTAATTAGTGCGAATGCAGGGGAGCTCAGTCTTTTATCATTTTGTCCAAACTTTATTGTAAAGCACAAAGTCTATTCGCTACCTCTAACTCATATTTTAGGAATGGGCAGATATATAACATATTCATAACCAAATAACGTGATAACCTGTTCAGTTCACAAAATAATCAATTTTACTGTTTTCCCCTTCAATTAAAAACATACAGTCGTTCAATCATCTAAACTTTAATTTCATGGACTGTTTCACTAGTCAAGTTTTTCTGACACACAATTTATATTTCCCCTCTTTTCCTCCTTGGTTCCTCCAGAGAGAAAAGCAAGGCATCCTGTTTCATTTTGGTTGAAAATTCAGCCAGGTCTATGGGTGGTGTCTGTGCAATATGCAGTACAGAATCTGTATAAATATTTGGACACATTGGAATTTCAATGTTTATCCAATATGTGGAACATAAGGAGGGTGAAACATCGTTGATAGAAAAATTACCTGGGCAATATAATGCTCGCCACTCCAGTGGGGGCAAAAGAAAAACAAATTCATTTTCTTGAGACCAGGTCAAGAAAATATTTATTTCCATTACATTCCCAAATTTAATAGAATTGATTGACATATACATATTTGCTAGAAAGTATTTATCAGTAATGTTTAAAATTAATGTTTAAGAATTGATACGTATTGCATGTTGTTTATTCAAAATGCCTGTCTCCTTGAGTGAAAATGAGATATCTCCTCAGAATTTGGAGATTCCTGGAATGGACACACGCCACAGCTTTAACAGATCTTTTTCTAAGCCTAAAAGATGGGGATTCTCCTGTCTTGCAAGAGAGGTGTCTCTTCGGAGCAGAGTCTGACTTAAAAATACATATTATGTTCATGTTGCTGCGGTGCTGATCCGACCGAAGACAGACGTGTGGCATCAAAATCAGCACAGTGTCGAAGCTTTCCAAGCAAAGATCAGCTCATGCAGGTGTCTGACCCACGAGGTCGGCCCACACACACCACCACGGCCAGCCGAGACCATCCTCACTCATCACCTGCCTCCTGCCTAACACCGCACCACACCACAAACAGACCCAACAAACTCAAGCGGTAAATGAGGAGAGACGAGTCCCCAGTGCTGATGCTAGACGCTAACTGGTAATCAAAACCGGCTTTTACCAGCAAGGAAACAAACGGCTGAAAAACACTACCTCTCATTCGAGAAAAAGAAAAATGCACGTCCACAGTGAGCTGAGAGAGAAGAATGTGGCCAACTGATTTCCAGAGTCAACAGGTTTTATATGTAGCAGGCACAGGCATTACATCATGTCTGAGTCTGAAAGAGTTCCCCCCCGGGGGCTGTATTTCTACAGCGTTTACTAACAGGCAACGAAGACCTAAGTTCTGCAAGTACCGGGGAGTTCAACCAAGCCATGGATCGTTCAGGTTTGACAATGTCGTGAAACTGTTGAGAGGAGTCTGGATATAGGCCAAGATCCGCTATAACTTAATGGGGAAATAAGATTTGCTTAGAACTTTTTGGTTTTGGTTTTATAAGAGACACATGGTTTTATAAGAGACACATGAAACTAAACATGAAAACATGAAACATGAAAACTAAAAGCCAGATGTTTTCATTTTGGTTTTGTAATTATTTTTTTTTTTTATCCACTACTGACAGTTCTTTTCGACCTAGTCTTTGGTTTGTGTTTTTTATAGTATGTCCCCAGGGTCTTGACATGGAAACACATTCACCAGAACTCCCTCTGAGAGCTCCATTTTCACGGTAATGTTTCTGTTAATGTCTTGATTGGACCTTTGGGGATTCTTTCTCTGATCTGCAGCAGGCTACAATGAGAGCAATTCACGACCTCTCTCTGATTTACCCAGCATGGCCTGATAGAGCCAGATACCCTTTAATATATCAAAGGGACAAAGAGCCCTGTGCTGAGTAAGTGGTACAGACGGATACATCCTCTGTAGGGTCTTTTTTTTAAATGTATGTACTTCTAATGAAATTACCCTTGGACACTCATGTGCAGTTACTCCCAGGATCTGCCCTTACCAGATCATAGGGAGGCCCAAAAGTTTATTAACCCCTGGGGCCTTCTCCAACCCCAAAAGCCATCCACTCGCCTCTTCGCCCAGCCACAATCTGCTGGGAAGACCTCCTCTGCTCTGGTTGTAAGAGCTCTCTTGCAGACTCTCATTTGGCACACTCTGTTGTTCTTGATCCCGAAAAGCAGCATTTTGAGAAGGGATACTTGTTCACTTGATGGCATAATCAACGGCTAAAAGCACAACTGTGTCGGAAAAACAGTCGGCTCTTGCCAGTGGATTTCAGAAGGCCCCATGCAGTGTTATTGTATGCCAGAAGGCCAGGCCTCTCTGAGTCATCTTTAATGGAAGATCACCTCAAAAGTAAATGATTGGAAAGGCGCTACACTACTTGCAGGGCTGTAACTTATTTTAAACAGGGGATGTGGGTCTAATAGCATTTGTCTTGTAAGAGTTTGTACCAGCTGTCCAGGGTTTTGGGCCTTCCAGTGGTCAAAAGCAAATAGACTGAAATGGACTCACTCTGTTGAACGCATGTCTCATCCAAAATATTACTCATTCAAGACTTCAAGGTGACTTGTGTTTTTTTGTAGTCAATGTGAATGTGATTCCTGAGAGAATAATTGAAATATATGGTCATGTTTCATGAGTTGACAATTCAGGACATCCAAGATCACACTTCACTGTTTCTGGTCTCTGTAGTCTAGTCTGAGTTCTGCTGAATCTACACCTTGGGTTCACCACGCAATCTCTCACTTTATTGCAGTTTTGAACGTAGATACAGGAGGGAAACCTTCAGAAAATCCCCTTGCAATTAGGAGGTTGCTTTTTCTTTCACTGAAATTAGTCCACAGCTCCTCTATTCTGTTTTATTGCTGAATATACAATTATGAGACTCTTTCCAAAAATCTCTAAAATTGATAATTAAAATAAAAAAGTAAAAAATAATAATAACAATAAAAACATTTTTAAAAAATTTCTATAATAATTGAAACATTAAATTTCTAAGCAACATGATGAGAGTGTGCTAGTAATCAGGCTATCCCATCCCAATCATTGGTCTGGTCCAGGCATGTACCAGTACAGATTTGACATTAAAACCCTAAACTATAATGGCAACGGTAACACAGTTGTCTCATAAAGTCGCGCAGTCCAAACATCAATAAAGTCATTTCATTCGATAGATGAAGAAGCGTAACCTAGCTCCCCCTAGGCGTTTTGGTTTCAGCAGAGTGCCTTTTTAATAATGTTCACTCCACACTCATGTTTTCCTACATTATTTTTCTCAAGCACATGATAAAGTCGTGTTTTTCCAGCTCTGCTGAGGTTGGAGCCCCCTCTACTGGACAATCCTTTAACTTACACAAAGAAAACGGGAAAATGAGCAGAGAGAACTACTATTTTTACTTATCTTTTAAAAAATGATACAAACCAAAGAATTTCGACTTAAAACTCTCATGTTATTCATAACGTAAGATTATTGAGAGCTTTGTTGGTGCTAGCACCCATTAAGTTTAATAAATACAGATACAGACGTTATAAACGTTAACAGTTTTGAAGACATGCGATATATAGAAATGTTGAATGTACTACATCTAGAATATATACACTTTAGCAGAGTTAAAGACATGTTAGCAGTACTGGAGAAAGAGTAAATAATATTAGGATGGATACCAGGCTCTACAAGACATATCTATAAAAAGCTTGTTGATAGTTACACTTGCGTCTCATAAGGTTTTCTAGCATAGAGTCAGAATACGTAAGCAGTAAGTAAGACAGATGTCAAAATAATATCAAAACTGAATCTAAAATTCTTCCTTGATGAAAATATATAAATAAAAACTTACTCTGTTTCAACATCTTCTAATGATGAAAATATGTTGCATTTGGATATACAAATAAACATGTGTGTCCCCAATCAGAAGTGAGGTCTACTCCAGTTGAATGGGTGTCTCCTTTTCCTCTTCCTGTGGCATTGATCCTTCCTGTCTGGCCAGGGGACGCCGTCATAGTCGTCGCTGTCTGAGTCGTCATCCAGTGCTAGGAAGGCCTTTTCAGGGAATACTTCCCTCAGCTTGGCAAAGAAGAAGGCCTCCAAGCTCCGGCCAGCCAGGGCCACCTCCGAATCTGGCTGCAGGGAGAAAAGAGGCACCAGTCAGTCACGCTCGGCTCTCACCTGTGGCCCTCACCTGTACATCACGTGTACATTACACCTGCACCTCTCACCTGGACTTCTCACCTGTGGCCCTCACCTGTACATCACATGTACATTACACCT
>JAOYSI010000020.1:2896876-2908305 GCA_025775065.1 Hiodon alosoides | reverse complement strand
CTGTCAGCCAGCGCAGTGTTCAGGTCGACTGTACATTCATCATGGATGTGAGTGTGGTACTGGTGTTAGATTGTTTCAGTAGTAGGTTTCAGCGCCGTCTGTCAGCCAGCGCAGTGTTCAGGTCGACTGTACATTCATCATGGATGTGAGTGTGGTACTGGTGTTAGATTGTTTCCCTCGGTACTGGTACTTTTGCCAGTCAGTTTGTCTGAATATATTCGCACCTGCTGTTAGCTGCACTGCATTTGTTTTTGCACTGCACTGTCATCTATAGCCAAATAAATAAATAAAATCTTGAGTACAAATAGGGGTTGACAGTCTTTGAGTACCAGGATTCAATAGTTTGTGTACTCGTTCGGTAAATAAGCCTCCGTCAAGCCACGACTGTGGTTACAAATACCGACACATAGAGACTCTAGTGCTCCAGGCCAGAGAGTGGACAGAAACACTGCGCACACGCGTTGCCTAAATCCCGTGGTGTGAGGTGTGATCTCTGCTGTCACCCTTCTCTGGAGTTTCAGGTTTCAGGAGAAACCAAACGATTGGGCCTGACCACCCATGTGATTTCCATCGCTACGTGTAACGCTCCTAATTAGTTCTCACTGTGCTACTTCGCCTACTTTGTCTCTGTGCGTAGTCCCTAAAATGACTTTCACATAACGGATGTCCGACGAAACTCGCTGTTCTGCTAATATTTCATAATATTCTAATTAATTCTGAAGAGCAAATTGGATACAAGCCATTAAGAGGGCCGCTTCAATTGAGCGATAGAATTAATTTAGCCATATAATTAACTGGAGCGAGCCCGCAGGCTCTGAATCCTGCTAATCTGTTTATGAAGGCTTATAAGGCAACATTCCCAATCCAAGCTGCTGGCTCTGCCACCATTTCTAATGCTAATAAAGTCATTTTTAACTCTGTTTTAATGTTTGCCCCGCTGGCACTGGTGTGTACACCCTTGATCCTAACTGACAGCCTTCACTTGCTGCTCTGTTCGGGGGTCGAGGTGTCACGGCTTCACTCACCCCTTGCAGTTCTCCACGCGGGTCTCTTTGATCTGGCATAGGATGTTTTTGGCGTTGAGGAAGGACACACGGTCGCTGATATTGTAGACCACGATGAAGCCGTCCGCCCACTCCACAGGCTCTTCTAAGATACATCTGCTCTCTGCGCTCTGGTGGAGGGGACACAGGAACCCGCAGACTTTAACTTAAAGGCCTACCTGACTGAGAGATCTGACAAGGGGAGAATACGGTGGGGTGCTGAGCCCCTTCTTTTGTTAAGACTGGGGTAAATGTTCAGTTCACTTAACGCTGTTTTCTTCCCTGCTACGGCCTTGACATAACAAAGCAGGGAGGAGCAGATATCTCAATGCGATGGCTTTAGAATCTGATTCCACAGCCACCTTGGGCAAAAGGACAATGTAGAGTTTTACACGTGGGCAGTAGGATAACAAGCCGTAACAGTGTAATAAAAACCACCTTAAAGGTCTAAACGATGCCACAAAGAGTAGTTTTTCAATCTTGATGGGAAGGTTATTGTCGCCCGGTAAGGTGATAAATCTCATTAAATCTAAACATAAATTATCCAAATGGAGGATATGTACCTGAGAACATGGATCAAAGATCTCCAGGTTTAACTGTCTGCCCTCGATGGAAAGCCTTTTACGGTATAAGGAATCTGAAACAAAAGATGTAAATCTCAACAGAGATGCTTACAGTTTATGAAAAACGCATGCCATAAATTGATTATAGCCTCTGAACTCGAAAATAAAAAGAGTTTACAAGCATTGTATTGAGGTGAAGGATAAGATGATTGCAGTGGGATAAACATCAGGTCATCATACATATCAGTGATTCATGAAAGCCTCTAAAATCCCTGGTATTACTGTTCTGCTGTAGCAGACAAATCAACACAATTAAGAGAATTTTCCTCTACAACCCTCTTTAAATTGTCATGCCGACGGCAACCAATCCCCAGGAGCCGGATAAGAAATGGGCGGATGCTGACACTGATGCTGAGGCTGACGTAACCATGACTTCACACAGCCATTGCTCGATTCTTTCAGCCAATCATTTATCATGCTGCAGAACCCTGTTTGACAGTGGTTTATTTAAACTCAACTCAGATGAGACCTGTAAGATCTCCGCTGAACGCTTATCAATGCTTTTGATTATCAGCAAAACGTATTGGTAAATGACTCTTCATTTACGATTCCCGAGAGCACAACCCAGCGGTGGAGAGAGTGGGAGGGGTAGTGTCGTGCATTTGCGGGTAAATCACATACTCACTGGTGTTAGAGGCGTATTCCCCGATGAATCTCTTGGTCAGGAACCGCACTAAGACAGCTGGGAATGGAAACACGCGGGAAACTGAACATCGGGGCACTTCATACGGGACAGATTACTCTCGAGGTGCTGGACGGAAAGCGGGCGATGAGAGTCTGAGTCAAGAGCAGGAACCACATGAAAGAGGGGGTGGCTTTGCTCTGGGAAGCTGCACATTCTTGGAATCTGAAAAGCAGCTTTTACCTCGGCCCCTGACTGTGAACACACTGCCTTCTCTATGTGAAACAGTGTTTCCATAAAGCAGCCTTGCTTTTACATGCTCATGGAGCCAGGGATTGAGTTTCAGCACACAAATGCCCTCTCTCTCACTGGATGCCTTGTGAGAGTTGCTTTCTCTGCCCCCACAAGCGTACCCCTGGTTTCACCGCTGGCCAGTTGACTAACCCCCACCGTAAGCACTTCCCCAGAAACTGATGTGGAAGTTGGCAGGAAAAGCAAGGCCTTATTTACCCCGGTATGTCTGGTCTTTAGTCCAACCTCCGCCTGAAGCTTTGCATGGGGGCCTCGGGCCGCGGGCCGCGGTTCTTAATTTCCTCTCCCCTTGGGTAATTAATTTCTGGTGTTTAATAACGCTCAGTGTGTATAAAGCCTGAGGGGCCCGTGTCTGCATACTGTAAAAATTACCCTCAATTTTTCCACGGGAGGGGGGGTCTTTTCAATATCACGTCACCGCCGGTGTGTTTTGTCTACACTTCGTTAGCATTGAATTGCAGAAACCAGATTTTTCTTCACACATGAGAGAAATAAAATCTGAGCAGGTAACTAGTGAAAATTCTGGGGACATCAGTCTGACGTTTGCGTACGCCCCATAGCAATCATCACTTTCTTTTCACTGTCCTCAAGGTAAATAAACACTTTCAACCCTAAGGCAGTTTCTGTTTTTCTTCCCCTTCCTCTAATTTTACAGCGTTTCTGCAACGTTATTCCTTTTGCATGGTTTCAATATCAAAGACAACCTTGTAGGACGGACCCCGGACGGCACCCTAAACTGAAGTTAGCCCAGGTCCTACTGGCGAATCCCTGGCCCAGCTCCTACCTGACTTCCCTGCCCCCTGGCTCCCCAGCAGGGCCAGTTTGATGTCCGTCATGTCGGCTCCTCTGCCGTCTCAGGGGTCCCGGTCCCGGTCCCTGCTGCAGGCTGGGAGACTCCGCGGGGCTGCTCTTCTCCTGGAGAGCTCTCTTTGAGGAGAAAAAAGAGAATCACACAAGCACTCTCACAGACCTTCAGCTCCCCTCCCACCAAACTCAGAGTTGGGTTACCCTGAGGTCACTCCACCAATGAGCACTTTCAGCTTCTCTTCCGTTTTATTGGTGGAGCAAAATCACATGGGGTAGAGGTCCCATTATAGGTATGAAGGAAAATAGCAAGGATGTATAGTACCTATTAGAACTTGCCATTGTTAACTCATTTTATGTTTTTCATTTTAAGTTCTCAAAACTAACAACTAAATATTCTTTATGGTAGAAAAATGTAGCTATACTAGTTGTATTTTGGTGAATAGATGATTTCTTGCATACAGAGATCTTTAGGAGTTGTCTTGTCGTTGTGACACGGCAGGCAGAGATGATGGTTATCTGCCGTTGAGCGATGAACAAAGGCACCGTGATCCCGGCTCGGTTTTCCGCGCCGCCCGTGATCTGTCCAGTGAAAGGAGAAAGAAGAACGTGAGCGTGAGTCTGTTTTTGATCGTTCTGCACAAACGTCACCGGCTCCTGGTGCATGACCCTAGCTCTTATCTGCTCCAGCAGCAGGGTAACAGTGGACAGCATTCTGTCCATGAAAATACCATGAAAATACCATGAAAATACCCTCACTTGCCAGCTTCAATGATCTGCATGATGCCGTAGTTTCAAACGTCAAGGGCAGGGTTTTGAAAAAGAAAAAGAAAAATCATTTTTTTCGCTCACCACACAAAAAATACAGAACCCAATCATCCAAATTTAATAGAGCGTTTCGCTGGTCAAAAATATCCTGGTTATATTTAGTGCACCAAGCTAATTTCTTTCTCTGGGTCTGAAAGTGGACCTGTAATTATCCTGATATGTTTCATTATGGTTCTCTGGACTGAAACGTCACTGACCCATCATGAGAACAAACGAAGTAACCTGCCAGGCCTGGAGACATGTGGTACGCATTTGGATAGCATGCCTTGGATAGCTCTACCCGGGCAAAGTGGAGTTTGGCTGTTTATCCAGCACTAGCCGAGATCTCAAACAAGGAATGGTCTGAGTTAAATAAAAACAATCCCCTTCGCGTGTCGAAGCTCGACATGTACACAAATACCCCATAGCACAAACCACAGACATGCTAAACCGAGTGTTTAATTCATTCATGAAACCGGCACAATCGCACAATTGTAAATTCAGAAAGATTTAGCGTTGATTAAAGATAGAAATGGATAAATATTCAATTTCACTGAAACAAAGTGTACTTTGCTCTTAAGAAGATGTGTTGTGTTGAGTAGAGGGAGAAGAAAATTGGACATCCGGTCCTTTTAAATTGAATTTGAAGTGGAAAAAACGGGTGGATGTACAAAGGTGAGAGGAGATGATGCCCTCTTTGTTAAGCAGAAAATGACATCTTCAACCTTCAAAGCATACACAATGAAAGACCTATCCCTTTGTGACTCCCATCCTTCATAGCGTAAGTAATCTCCTAATGTTATTCTAGTATTATTTTAATATTCATAACCGCATTGGCTAGCTGAGTATGATATTTTATTCTGCTTTTTCTATCGCTCAAATTAGTTCCAAACGACAACAAGAAATATAAAGAAAATATAAAAATGCTTATCGACCTCTTGTGATAGAATTTTTCATTCTTGTACCATTCTCATATATTCCCTTTCTTATAGGACAGAATATTTTACTTTCATCAGCTCGGTTCTTGTAGAAGCAGATTGATATTTTTTTTCTAGTAAGATTGTACCAGCCCACCTTTTTAAACACAGTAGTCTGCCCTGGGACATCCTCTACTCAATAAGGCCATTAAGGGATTTTAATGGCCTTATTAAGCTAATGTTAATTTCCTAAGAGTGACCTCTTTCAGGTCTATTTTTCTCTTTGATTAAATTAGCTGGCTAGCAGTAACCAAACGTCCTAGCCAACTGACAACTTTTTCATCTGGCTAATTTAGTGATTAATAACAGTGGCATATGAAGAAATTATTCAGGGACTGTAAAACATTACTGGGGAGCTGACTAATTACGAGCTGTTATTGGTTTCGCAGCCTCTATTATGCTGAGTAAAACCGTGTCCCTGGCAAAAATCAAGAATGCACATTTAAACGTGGAATCTTCAAGAGACTGCCTGGTCAGGAGAGTGTGTTAATTTTGCTACAAATCATAACCCAATGCTCATTAGCAGTGTGCTTGGCACACAGGATTTGAGCTATTTACTTTATGGGACTTCATAAATAAACTGGAGAAATGGGGAAACATAATTAGTGGAATGTAGGCTGATGCCTCTCATACTTCAGTAGAAACAACGGTGACTCACCAGCCCATCTGACAGTAATCTCTGGCTGTAATAAATCACTGGGAATGGACAAACACCACCTCCAGGAATCAGAACCGGGCCACCGGGTTGTGTATTTTGTGTTAGAAGAGAGCTTCGTGTTGACAGGAAGGGTTGTATGGAAGTGAACTGAGCAGCTTGCACAAAGGAAAGTTCTTGTGAAAGGTGTGTTACCAACTGTGTGTTTTTAGAGGATTTTAGGTCTTCTCTGCTAATGATCTCACCACACATTGGCTTTGAGAGTCTAGGGTTCCTCGGAATGCAAGGATTTATCCAATTCGCTTGTGACTCAGAAACAGCAGGTTTTCTGTTAGTCTGAAATTTATAGTCACTGGCTTGACTTTTCTATCTCCATTGTTGACATTCTCACCTGCCCTAAAACAGGTGATGAAACAGATAGATTTAAACTTTGTGGGCTCTAGCGTTGGGTAGTAAACGGCTCCCTGTCAGGGGTACCTGACATTCACTCGGGTCTGGTTTTGATCAGTAAATGGGCACAGATGATACGGAGTGAACATGATCGAACATCACATGCTTCCTACGCACACCGCGCCCAACAGGCCCAACACGGGACGCCTACTTCCCAAACCTCTTTCTTTCCTACCCTCTGATCTAAAACGGACTCGGCACAGTTACAGTTACAACCCGAGGTTTAGTGGCAGGAATCCTTACTGTCCGTGTTCCAAGCTAATTTGTGACCAGGGTGGGTCAACAAATTGCAGAAATGTTTAAGACACGATCCACCTTACAGAAAGCATTCAAAACGGTGTCCTCTCACAGACTGATAAAAAGCCAGCCCTATCTCCTGACTAAATAGAGGTTAAACGCATCAAGCACGGTGGCTGCTTGGCGTTACTGCATTGTTCCTGCGTTTTAAGATTTACTAAAGGGGCCTCAACGTCTTCAGACAGACAGTTCACGACCTTAATTCTGCAAGCTCTGTGGGGTTTTTCCCGGCTGATCTCATTTTAGTTTCATCAGGACAAGATCAGCAGGCGTGAGACAGGAAATGTGTGGAAGGTTATTGGCTTTTATTTTTTTATTTTTTAGAATTAAAATGAGAGCATGGAGACCAAATGATTCCCTGAAGATGAATGGTACCAAAACAGACCAGGTTTTTTCCCCATAAGTGACTAGAGTTTAAAACAAATACACCATCTTCCGGTTTAATTAGTACACCAGGGAAGCCATACATTAAATAATTAGTTTGGTCGTGCCTAATTACATTTGGGTTTCACTTTTCAATAGTTCATTCATCTAGTACTATTTTTTTAAAGAAAAAAAAGCTTAAACCTTTTCTCTGTTCTTAGCCATTGCATGCCACCTTCCATTCAATTTGGAGGTTCAGGTTGTTGTAAATAACAGTAAAAATCTCTTCTACATGCAAACACTTCACCATAAAAAATATATGACCTTACCTTCTCAGCAGAGCAGGAGCTTTTTGTAGCATAAATCAAAGACTGCCAGGGGATTTAAAGGTGATTGGCCAAGCAGATAAACTTGAAATATTTTTAAATCTATTTTTTTTCCCCCCCACTGACTATTATTTGGGAGTTTAATAAATTAGGAATTTTAGATTGAAATGTTAAATCTGTTTTGAGTTAAACTTCAAAGGGCTCGTGAATACTGATATAATTGTCCTTTTTAAGGCAGGACGATGACTCAGTCGACTCCCTTCTTATTAGACGTTTAATACCATGGTGTCCCTGAAACCTGCACTGTGGAACAGGAGAATCCTGAAGTTCTTTCAAAACTCCCTTCTTCCAGATTAATGGGTCTGTTCTCCATAGGCTGTCTTAACTGCGTCTTTAGAGAGTCTTTATCTG
The DNA here is from genome assembly GCA_025775065.1 of Hiodon alosoides. NCBI lineage: Eukaryota > Metazoa > Chordata > Actinopteri > Hiodontiformes > Hiodontidae > Hiodon > Hiodon alosoides. The sequence continues at coordinate 2,900,615 of JAOYSI010000020.1, read as the reverse complement.
AATCATGGCAGGAGACGGGAAAGCCGCAGGGAAGGCGTTTAAAACGTTTAAAAAATCATGCCAGAAAACGCAAGGTTATGCCAGCTCAGTACAGACCTGAGAGCATAATCAAATTAGAAACTTTGGCTGGAATTAACTGATGGGTTTCAAAGGGCTTAACCAGCCCTGTATGTTTGGGACGCGACTGTCCGGCTGTGTCAACCAATCAGGTTTCCCCAAATCTTCTCAGTCGCGGCCCCTAAACAATTGGCAAAGAACCCAGTAACACTTCAAAGGTTTAAGAATCCTGTAACACTCACAGTTTAAGAATCCTGTAACACTCACAGTTTAAGCCGATCAGAATCCTGTAACACTCACAGTTTAAGCCGATCGGAATCCTGTAACACTCACAGTTTAAGCCGATCGGAATCCTGTAACACTCACATTTTAAGCCGATCAGAATCCTGTAACACTCTTGGAAATGGCTCAAGCCGGTCAGAATCCTGTAACACTCTTGGCTCTGAGGAGCTGAATGTGATATAAACAGAGAATGGTTATCTGGTGACACATAATGCAACGCTAACGCAGTAGGGTTTGTCCTCCAGATATTCAAGAGGTGCTTAACTTTAAATAGTTGAAAATAAATAAATCAGAGAGGAGTGTAAACTAAATGAAGGGCAACGTAAAGGCAGTGACTCAGGAGAACAGATCCACAATACGGCCATTGCCATATTTTATTTTACAGTGGGCCCATTAGCACATATACGGTGGTTGACCCCATGAAATATCTTGAAATGATGGACTGTATTTTCCGATGGCTATCGTTTCATAAATAACATTAGATTAAAGCTACCGAAAAATGGTTTACACAACGTATAAACAGGAAATCATTTATTTTTCAAAATCTTGAGGCCTGGAGGGGTTATATGTGTTTATCAGACTCCAGTCAAAGAAATACAAATATTTACTCACAAACAAAAGAACTCGATGCTGTGTACACACACATATATATATATATATATATATATATATATATATATAAAACATGGCGGAAAAGGACACAGTTTTAATGGCCACTGAAGTGTCTGAGCTTTGCTTCTTTTCGAGAAAGTCAAACAGGGACGAGGTTGAGGAGAATCAGATGGACGGAGACAAGAGACTGACAGACTACAGAAATTTCGAACGCATCACGACCCCATTCTGTCAGACCCCAGGACTCAGGCCCTATTCGACGGAAGGAACTTTTCTCAGAGGAAAGAAAAAAACAAACACATTAAATACTTCAGAGCTTTTTTTTTCTGGGCACGAAATGACAAGGTTGCCTTGATGAAAGACGTGAGAGTAAATTTAGCAGTTTAAAATAGGCACTAGTAACTCCTTTTAGTAACGCCAGCGAGCGATTGCAATCCAAATTGAGACAAAGAATCTAAGGGGATAAGACGGACAAAAACGTGTGCTGAAAGAAAAATGAGGCTCCCTCGACATTAATCTGTTTCAAATGGAAAAAGGGACACTGGTGACTTTTCGTTTTTAAAGAGGGGATCCAGTACTGTTATCCAAAATACACACAACTGAGACATTACGCGCTGAACATTACGCAATGTTATCCAGGACTGATTTATTGTAACACCAACTTATTTTAACATGACCATATATTTCAATTATTTAGTTATATAAAATCCAGTCCAGCGGTTTATTACCAAGTTATATATGGCTGACAGACTAAACAAAGAAAAACAGCTTTGCACAGTAAATATTTGAACAACAGCAGCAAGTAGGAATAAGCAGCCCATTAAACATGTGATCAGCACATACTTCACAAAGATCTAGCGTCATTTCCCCCATTCTCCCTAGAAAACTACAGTATAGACAGGCCAACCGAGCCAACACCTAACCCTTACTCGGCTGCTGGGAGACCGGATTCCATTCTCCTCTATTAAACGCATAATGGCAACAGCATGAGCCCTCTAAATGCTAGCTGTCTCATAAAACTACAATACCCAAACATACAATCTAATTGCATTCCATAAATGAAAATGCGTAGAAGCGTCTTAGCAACTCCTTGTAAGGTCCGTCGGCCTCCGGAATGTACGACCGGCTGCAAGATTTTGTTTCAGAAGATTGCTCCTGTTTGACGCCCAATGAAGCAAGTGTTTTGTGATGGTGTCTGTTCAACCCCCTTAATGAACTGTAATGTGAACCCGTCAACCTGCTTGGGCTTCTGGACGGTGTTAAATTAGAGCTCCTTCTGTTGGCCACCGAGGATATCACAGTCAAATTGGGACTTGACCCTATGTGAAATCATAGTAGCATTTATCAAATATATGTATAAATCTGCCTGGCTTTGGCTAACAAAATTACAAATATATACAATGTATATAATTATTACTTATCGACAATGCAAATACATTTTAAATGTAAATAAGAAGCAACTGTTTTGCAACTGTTTTGCGATTGTTTCTACAATACATTGGTAAAATGAAAATGAACGCTTATGAACTTAGTAGTACTTTACCATTATAGGTTAGGACAATTAATAATTTGAAATGACATTACGTAGATATTAAGTGTATTAAACGTCCACTCCATTATAATAATAATAAAAATGTCCAACTTCCTGATGAATAAAAAGCCTTCTCAGTGTGGCGACAGTTTGTGCGTGAATTCCAGGCTGAGTGATTAGAAGTGATGTCTCCTCCAGTGGAGCGAGGGTCTCCTCCTCCTCTTCCTGTGGCAATGCTCCTTCCCGTCGGGCCAGGGGAATCCAACGGAGGCCGCTCTGTGGGCCTCCTCGTAGTCCTCGCTGTCCGAGTCCTCGTCGAGGGCCGGGAACACCCGCTCGGGGAACACCTCCTTCAGCTTGGAGCTGAAGAAGGCCTCCAGGCTGCGGCCTGCCTGGGCCACCTCCGAATCGGGCTGTAAGCCACGGGGAGAGAGGGGAGGAGGCGGCGTCAGTTTCACTCGGCAACCACCGGCTCCAGTCAAAACCGTAGCGTGAACCGCGTGAACTGCTGTGACGGAGGTTAAGGGCTAAAGGAGGTATCAGCTTCTACTTACGTAATTGAACTTTGCACAGTTCCTGAACATCAGAAAGACATCGGCAACAAACTCCTCAGGCGTCAGGTACTGCAGAGGATTACTCTTATTCAGCTTGCTCCGAATAACCGAGAGGTCCATGGGCTTCTTGATTATCTGGTAATAGTGTCTGGCCTGGTTCGGAGAAGCACATATGGTGGTACATTACAGTGTGCCTGTACACGCTTTAAAAAGCCGTGAAGTTGACGTGAAACCAGATGAAGCAGAACAAAATTCTGTCTTCTCGCTCTGATACTTATCCAACAGGTGAAGACAAACCGTATAAACCTCACTGCCATAAACATCAATAGTAACAGGAAATGGGGAGGGGGGGGGGTCTGCTAAGCAAATTAAATGTAGAGTGAGTTGTGGTGACAAAACCCTTTCCGCACACTAAACAGAGTTTTAACAGGGCCGTTCAAAGAGGCACATTTTATGACTTTTAGTCAAACGCAGCTCTCGGTGCGACCAAAGCCGTATCTCTGAGTGGACGGTGGTCGTGACTCACCAGCGGACTGACCGGCTCGTGGAAGGGCGCGCTGAGAATGTTGCAGGAGATGAACAGTGTTAGCTTCTCGCACTTCTGTGGACGAAGAATTCAACAGGGGAATCCATACCTTCAGTATTTTTTAAATCCACTCACTGTTCTAACACAGGTCGTGGTAGAAATAGTCACACCTACCCC